>DF240173.1:101880-134127 GCA_000507305.1 Breviolum minutum Mf 1.05b.01
AACAAGAACAAGAACAAGAACAAGAACAAGAACAAGAACAAGAACAAGAACAAGAACAACAACAACAACAACAACGAAGAAGAACAAGAACAAGAACAAGAACAAGAACAAGAACAACAACAACAACAACAACAACAACAACAACAAGAAGAAGAAGAACAAGAACAAGAACAAAACAAGAACAAGAACAAGAACAACAACAACAACAACAACAACAACAACAACAACAACAACAACAACAACAACAACAACAACAAGTAAAAACAAAAGAAGGATCATTTTTGTAAGGTGGCACCCCAAGTCTCACTTGAGATTGATTGAAATGTCTCATTTTTTTTGAGTTGCTTTCTTTTTCTCCAAAACAGAAGTTCTCAGCATCTTGCCAATGGATGGCTTGGAAGGACGTCAGCAGCGCAGCACTCGCCTGGAACCGTAATGCGCCAGCATCCCAGCAGATCAAGGTCCCAGCGGGTGAAAGTGAATTTGGCTCCTTCCAAATCAATGCCCTCTTGAAGCTCGAGAACAAGAGGAAAATCCCCCATGATCCCTGATACCACTTGTCGTAAATGTTCTGTACAACTTTTCCAGGCTTTGGAAGTTTTTGTGGCAACCGTGAAAGGAACATATTTTCCTTCTTTTTCAAGGAATTTGAGCTGTGAATTGCGAAGATCCCTGATCCCACACCAGCTTCATGGGAAGCACCAGACCCGCCAGGCTGCTGACCTGATCCTCAAGGTGAATGGCGAGGCCGTCACAGGTGGGGCAACCTGTCACCTAGGAACAGTTCTCCAGGATTGGATCTGCCATCCATGAGATCCGACGTGAGATTCAAGATTTGAATATCTGCCATGATACTCCTATCATTGGCTTCGATTCATGTTCACAACCTTCAAAGGTGAGAATGTGCACAATAAGCTGGCGGACGCTGGCCCGTGACCCGTCTGCATTTGGTGCATGTGGCATGCTGCTCTCCATGCTGTCAGCCTCTCTTCTCGAAGTAATATTTGCAACATAGTTCTGAAGTAGCAAGGTTCAGCAGAGTTTTTTTTTTCGATTTTTGTACAGTCAATATTCCCATACCTCCTTGATATGCTTTTCCCGTGATTTCACTGTGCCAGGGAAGTCACTGTGACGTTTCAGCACGCAGTGGAGCGGAACTTGGCATGGGTCCTCAGTACAAAAATATACCCAGTTTTCCCAGCTTGTTCCCTCGAAATCCAAATCCCAAGGCTTTGCAGAAACCTGGACAACTCGGCATTACTGTCAAGTTTGCGTTACTGGGCTCTACAGCTTGTCTTTTGGGAAAGGTAACAACTTTGGAGCCTTGTCCGGCTGCTGGCTGGAATTCTTGCTCAGGAAGTCGTCCCACGGGATTTGGATTGCAACATTGGCACCAGGCAAGGGGAGGTGGTGGTGTAAGACTTGGCAATGCAGCATCTATCATTTGTAGATGAAGATTCTGCTAGTAAATTTTGTAAATGTACCTTTTTCTTTTGAAGATAAGTTTCCAATTACCATTTTACTTGCTATTAATGATATGCTTTGTCTTTTGTGCATCGCGTTGGTTTTTCGCAGGACTTGTGCAGGATTGGAACGACAAGCATCCCGACCAGTGCGTGGCGGTCAATGCAACTTAGCACAGCAATTCATACAGGGTGCTATATGCAGTTTCCATGCACCCTTCACTTGAAGCTGTTTGTTGGGGTTGAAGCCATCTTTAGGAAGCTTGCATGACTCATCTCTTTCGGTGGTTGAATCATTGACACCTTCAAGGAAAATGTGGGTCAGTGGCGCTTGATTTGTTTGATGTTGGTTCATTTGGTGCCCAGATGACTAGTTACTAGCTTGCTAAGGACCGTATCATTGCAGCTTCTTGGTTGCATTTCACCCATCACATCTCAACAGCCATTTTGGGTGTTTGGTGTGTGGGGGTGGTTCGAGGCAGATGAATAGATGCATGGTCTTGAAAGATGAGATTACTAAAATAGCTGGCCTCCAGTCAACTCTAGCGTTTTTAGTGGCATTTCATTTATATTTGCGCGAAGTTACCATTTGAAATTTGCAACCTTTTCGTTGAAGCCTTTCCAAAAGCCTGCCGTGACTGTGACCTGGGTGTGTTTTGTTGTCCGAGGTTTTTTTTTTGGGTATTTCTGGAGATGGTACGAAATCGTTTATTCTGCTGAAGCCCAAACCCACGCAAGCCACTTCAGCTTTGAGGTGAATGGTGTCAGGGGACAGTCTCAAGACTTGGTGGCTAAGATGCGGGAGGTCTCTGATTCCATTGTGCTTAGCTCAGAACAACTTTCAACTTTGCAAAGGTCTGGTACACTTCACTGGTGTTGAGGATTGTGTGCTTGATATTCTGAAGCAAGATTTGTGACTACAAAGGAGACTACGGTAAAGAGATTTTGTGTAAGAGTACAAGCCATGGGCCATTTGCAAAAAAGGTATGGAGTCTTGAGTCTTGATTTTGCAATTTTGGCCGCCATTCCTCAAAGCTTCAACATTTTCCACGTCACTGAAAGGCTCTGGTCGTGATGCACTACGAATGAATGAGCTAAGCTCGAAGGAGATCTCTTGGACCTTGCCGGGTTTCCGTCTAAAAAGTCACTAGCAAAAACGTTAGGCACACCTGATATCCAATATAACATAGCAAAAAATCGTTGGATTTTCCAACGAGAAGACTCGGCTCCTGGCGGCCCATGAGAGTGTCATTCATGCCAAGTGATGAAATCACAGTCAGTTAGTGAGTTTTGCTTTTTGTGCAGCCCTTGGTCCAAACGCAAATTATGGGCAATTTTTCAGCCTGTTTGTGATGCCTTCCAGTGATCCAGCCATCTAGCCCTCAACCCTCTTGTCTTCAGTTTTTTTTTTGGAGCTGAGACCAAGGTCAACTTGTCAGTCACCTTTTCTTTCAATCTTCAGCATTCGAGCAGATGAGCAATCAAACCCCGCCATCCGGTGAGAGGTTTTGGTTCTCAATTTCTCAATGAGGATTGAGACCAATAGCGTACTGTACCTTTCTTGGAAGCTGAATTTGCGTCGCAATCTTATCCCTTTGAATCAGATTTAAAATTGGAAGCAGCACAAGCCCAAAGATCCACTGTTGTGTGCTTCTGAGAAAGCAATTGAATGCTGGAGTGAGCCAAAGGCCAAATCATGAGCTGTAAAAAGATCTGGCCCATCTGTGTGATCATGGCCCTCAGCCAACTTTGTGGCCATAGAATGCTATAGAAGCAGATACTTTCCAATTTCAAGTAAGTTAGAATTATTATTACTTCTAAATTGGAAAGTAAAGGTTTGGTACCTTTGACCAGGCGTATCCTTTCATCTTTCCATTTGCTGATGAAGAAAGGGGATCGGTGCAGCACTGGATCTTCACAGATTCGCAGGTCACCATTCGGCAGGATGCACCTGCCCGCGAGCTTGTGGCTGGAATACTCAAGTTGGGTTGGCGGACACCTGGGGCTGAGACACGCACACACCCACGCACACAAAATTCACGCACACCCAGACATGAGTCTGTGATCACAATTCCGCGGAGGGGGAAGATTGCAAGAAAACTCTCCAAGCTCCAACATGCAGAAGATGTATAATGCCTGGTTGTCTCGTTGCAAAGATTCCTTGAAGACTGTCACCTTGACAGGAATGTCCAATCCTGCGAAACACTCAACTCCAGGTGCCTTCTTAGAAGGCACCTGTGCTGGGTACATTTTTTGTTTCAGGTGCCTCCTTGGACATCTTGAAGCATCTTGGGATAGCTGTTGATGGCTTGCACCTCGTCGCTGGCGCCCGAGGCAATGCACTCTCGCTCTGCGCCGATGCGACAGTCCTTGGTGACGTCTGGAACTGCTCTGAGATTTCAGGGATGATTGTTTCAGTTGATGAGATGAATGGGTTGACACCATGTCTGCTCAGTCAGATGGTACAGATGGAAAAGTGGTAAATTGCAATAATTTTATCATATGGGCACTTTGCAAATTCAGCAGCAAGGGGGGTCTATGAACATGGAGTTACTGTAATAGTAATAGTAATATTATTTAACACTCTGCTTTCTAGAAGTTTCTCCCTGCCAAAATGATTAGATTCCCAGCAAAAGTTTTTGAATACTCTGAAAGATGTAGTTTTTTTGCCACCCTTTTGTTTCCGCTGATGTTTCTGTGTGACCGGGAGAAAACTCCATCTCCATCCAAGGCTCTTTGCGCACGAGCACCTTAGGAGGACCGACAAATGGATGCCTCCCAAACATACACAAGTTGCGCCACCAGAAAAAAGAAATCTTGGTCAATGCAGAAATCTTGCAAAATTCTGAAAGTTTCAATGTCTCTCGAACCTGTCAATGTTGATATTCCAGGCGTCAAGCAGGTAGCTTTGTAGTCCTTCGCGGAGTCTCTAGTTTTGTTGTCTCCGCTTCTCGATATGCCCTTGCATGCCCAGCAGCCTTTGCTATTATGTAACTCTAGCAATTCATGTTAAGCTTAAGATTTTGAAGCCTGGTTGCAAAGGCTCCGAGAGGCTGTAAATCTTGTCAAATTGATATCACTGGATATCAGTCGTGTTGTGCTTTGCGAGGATATCATAGCTTGCAGGCTCAAACTCCACTTCGTTCAGCCAGCTCCTGAAGAGCTAGAACATATGTAGTATGAGGGGGTCTCTTGAATCAAATTGCAACCGTTCAAACAGTTCAAGAGTTCCGTCCCTCAAAACTCATTTCACCACAGGAACCGACTGTTCATGATTTTGATGGGTCTCCCAAGGTGCCAGTACCCTTTCATGGACCGCCCATTGCACGTCAGGGGAACCTGAAAAGGTTCAATGTTGTCTTCTCGGTGCATCATACTTCTGACATCTCCTGATAGTTACAGTGGTGGGTTTGGTGGATTTTGTTTCTGCAGCTTTGTGGCTCAATTCATGAATAAGCCCATATAAATGTACTGTGACTTGGTGGAAGAAAGTTGACAATCACAGAATCCTTCGATTTCATGAGCAAAGTAAATAAATCTACAAAGGTGAAAGGCCCCAGGCAGTGTTATGGTATATTTTTGTAGCATTGATTTAGCAGCAGCAACTAGTCAGTTTTTTTTGAGGTATCATTGCCGACCGTTGCCGACCGCTGCCATGGGAGAAGGGTGCCAAGGATTCTGTGCGATGGATGCTTGCAGCAGCTGAAGCTAGACTTGGTGTTCCTTGCCGATTCAAAGGGGATGATACGTGTAGCAACCATGGGATGAGGCGTGCAGATACTTCCATCATGTTACACACTGGCTCAGCCATTCCAAGGCTGGCCATGGAGCAGCCAAAGAGGAAGAAACCAACCAAGTCCGAGCAGACGTCCTGCACATGGTGTACCCTGGTTTTAATTTTTTCGTTTACAGCTTTCACTTTTCGAAGTTCTTGAGGCTTTTTGGTTCTGAGGTCGCATTGTTGTGTTGGTCATCGTGCTGGTAGTGGCCATCACAGGACCCATTTGGGAGCCTTGGTAAAGAACACAACGAAATAGAAGGTGCTTTCAGATTTTCATGGGATTGTCCAAGGAAGACTTTCCCTTTGACAAATCTTTCTTCAAACAGGTACTGCAACCAACAGCTAGAATTACATTCGACAATCCTTTTACCCAACTTTCGTCCTCCTGGTGAAGTTGTTTTTAAGGCTTTCACCATCGCATCCTGCACCTCGACTCTGCCCTGCCGGATTGGCCAAAGGCTAAGCTACATTGAGGCGATAAATGGAGGATGCCGCAGTAAATGGTGAACTATGTATTGGGTCCTTGAACCCATTACAACAAAACTAGATATAGGGCCGTGAGTCTGCAATGTTTTCTTCAGATTAGATGGTTACTTGGGGTCAGAATGATTCATGTAGGAAGTAGGAAGCTCCTCCGAAACAGTCGCAAAATGAAAATACCCGTCCATTGCGTTGTTGATTTTGCAGGCAGAGTGTGCTGAAGGTGGTGGATTAAGATCACAGGTATTCGGCTCAGCTCCATATGGATCGTAAGGAACAGTTACAAGATGTTTTTTTTTGTTTAGGGGGGGGGAAATGATGCTGGTGAAGCTGGTGGTGGTGGTGGTGGTGGTGGTGGTGGTGGTTGTTGTTGTTGTTGTTGTTGTTGTTCTTTGCAGTGGAAGATTCGCCATCTTGGTTTTGCTTCAGGAATTGCTCCACGGTGACATCTGCACTTTGGTCTGTTGCTTTGGCAGCACCGGCAGCACGGGAATGAAGTTGTTTTGGCAGGGTAAAACCATTAACACATGGCAGTTCCTGTCGGATTCCAGAAATTAGGTGTCTCCAAAATGCAGGCTTTCCTTTGATATTGCAAATAAAGGATAGCATTCGGCATTGGTATGTGTTGCTTTTTCATTGTTTCCAGGAACCATTTAAGGCAAGCAAGTTGTGCCAAGCGCCCTGAACTGGAGGTGATGATCCACTAAAGAGGCCCACGGTGCCAGCAGTACAGTGTGCCTTGGCAGGGTCTGTTCCAAATGATCCATGGGGGCTCCACTGAAGCAGAGTCCATCAGCCTGCCTGGACCATTTACCGAGGTATTGATGGCAATGCCAGCGACGTGGACATTGTGCAGTGCATTGTGCCACAGGTTGCAACAGGTGGGGAAGCTGGAAAGTCATTGAAAAATTTTGATGCTTTGCTGTGAAGGGCTGATTTGAGCAGGGCACACTCCATGGTTTCTGGTTTCTCAGCATGGAAGTTTACTGAAGACTTGCTATTGCCAGATGTGCTTCAGCCAAGTCATTCACCCTTCTCTAGCTGTGACAGGGCCAGTGGATACGCAGCCAACCTTGGCCACGAGTCTCGGTTTGTGTTTTCTCGGAACAAAAAGTGATGTGCCCTGACGCATGATACGTGTGTCAAGGGCATTCGGAATGCAACTTTGTCCAAACCTCAGAATTTGCATCTGATCACTGACATCTCGAGGAATGCCATCACGGAGGGAGAACCTCGTTTGGTATGTCAGCAAGCACAGAGCTTTGTTTGCGAGGCAAGGTGGGAAAATTGGAGGATGCCCTTTGAGGAAATCATTCTATCCCAACATCATGGAAAGATTCTTGTATGATTTCTTACATTTTTTCATAGTGGTGACCAGTCTCCATGTTTTTGGGTGAATTGCAGGCTGCTCCGGGCGCCACATCCATCCTGATTCAATTGGATAGACAAAGCAAGGCCAAATGTACCTTGGCAGCTCGTTACTTCCTCTCAGCCTTTAACAGACGTTTGGGAAAGTTGTAGATATACATCTTGGGCCAATGATTTCAACGACACAAATGACATTAGCAAGCCAAAAGGGTGGTGATTTCAAGTGGAGGGAAGTTTGCCGGAGATGGGGCTGGAGTGTTTGCAGATACCCTGGCAACAGCCATTGGCATCTGAGATGAACCAAACTTTGACCAGTCAACCTGTCAATTTTTCTGGGAGAAAACTGGTGCTGGTCTCCACATGGATTGTTGAGATGGATTTTTTGATGGAAAGCACCCAAAAATCCAGCAGCTAATAGGGGACAGCTGGTATGCCGAAAAGCAGCCTTTCTTCGAGCTGCAACAGCTCCCCTTTTTCAAGGTGATGAAATCTTCAATGAGTGCCGAGAGCTGAACTCAGCGTCTTCTGGATGCAAGAGTTGAGTTTTGGAGAACATGGCCATCAGCAATCATCTCTTGAAAAGAAACAATCCAAAATGCTAAAAACAGAGAATGCTACGCCACGGGAAGATGTTTTGTTGATACATTGCCAGTTGAGCCATTTGCTCAGCAGGTCCCCCTTTTTTTTTGAGCGGCATCGGACTTGCTGAAGAGTGTCATACTGACTCATACTGGAATCTTGCAGGTTTACCTATCAGGAATATGATTCCTGGCTGCAACATTGAATTGGGCTGGACCTCAACCTGCTGGGACGATTGAAATAAGAAGTCCATAGCAATTTTGTGTTCTCATGTGTTGGACATGGAGAAGCAAGCTAATTTCTATTTTGTTAGCCACATGGATGTCGCATTCTGGCGATGAAATCAGTTAATATTATATATGCTTGACAGGAATTTTGTAGCTCAGTATGAAGATACTGCAGGTGAAGAGTCCTGCTGCTCGTGCATATGACGCAGCTGCTTGTCTAGGAGTTGTGATGGTGCATCAGAATGCTTCACAGCTGAGGCTTTCGGGTTTTCTTTACACCTCGAAATGCTTCAATAAAATCATGAATATCACATGGCAACACACGCTTCCAGAGATTCTTTGTCTAAGCCAAGCATGCAACGAATTGCTGACCTTAATGACTTAATGCATCTCACAAAATGTTGCTTGTTTGCCTTGTTGGCTGAGGACCCGAACAACCGAACGAAGTATGATGCCATGGTGCTTTGTCAAAATGGAATGGGTGCTAATCATGTACCGCACATCGCATCAGCGCATGTGGATAGGATTGAAAAGGGACTTTGATTTTTGTCATTCCAGTGGCTTTGGCAAGTTTGTTTGAAAGCATATCTCCACATCTAAGGCCATGTAACAATGCCGCTTAGTCTTTGTAAATCGACAATGTTTTGCTTCTGTCGACCAGCCTTAGAGCAAAAGAGTATGAACCTCATCATCTTGTTGATGCTTGAAATCCTGCACCTCGTGAAATTATCCCCTTACTTACGAGCATCTTGATAGATCCTTTCGGGTTAGGCAGGAAAGCACTGCCAGCAGAGTCCCTGATCCCACATGCTCAGATGGAAGACCCTGGAACATGCACGCTGGGCTGCTTTGTAGTGCCTTGGTAATATGGTGATTCTATGGGATTGCCACATTTGGAGAACCTGATAAGTTAATAAATCAAAGGATTTTTAGGGATGAGGGAATTTGATTCTGATGGGATTTCCTATGTTTTGGCTGCATTTGAACAAGGAATTCTTCACTCAGCAGCAGCTGGAGATTCTGCAGAATGAGATCACAGTTGCATCAGCTGAAGCCACTGGGGCGTTCCTTGGTTTCGGAAGGCTTGGCGAAGGTTTTTTGCTCCAACAACCCAACCAACCTTAAGAAAGGTTCAAGGTCCTGAAGTGTCCCCTGGAAGTGGGGTCCAGAATTCTTTCGGGCTGAAAAAATTCATTTTACACACCAAAAATGAGTTCCGAACTGTTGTTTCCCCAAAACATTCAAGGAAGGTGATCCAAGTAGGAAGGTGAACATCTGATATCTATGTGGCTTCAATGTCTCAACTCACCCCCAAACTGAGGTTCCAACTGCCAGATGGCCAGTTTGCCACGGAGAACTTCTGCGGTGAAAATCCAGGTATTGTGGGACTGGGCAAAGGTTGAGATTGTTTGTGTGGATTCTCCAACTTCAACTCCAACCAAACTGCCAATTTCACCTCTCAACTTGGTTTGATCTATTTTCACAGAACCAAAACTGCCAAATCCAAAGGAAACCAAACAGGGCACTTTTTGCACCTCTCAGGTCCTGCTTGTGTCCGTGTACAGGGCTTGTGTGAGGCTGCACAGGCCGGTGAGTTGGATGATCCATGTCTACCGTAGTGATATTCTTTGACCATGAAGATAAGGATTCCCTATATTACCATTTGGCAGCAGAAAGGAATGATGACAGGTACTTATTTATTGGATCTCCAAAGTGTAGGTGGGATGATTCGGACGATGCAAGCTTCGCATGATTTTCAAACCAGCTGTTTGCTTCCAGGATGGAGACTACTACAAGCACCCTGTTTGTGTCTCCGGCCAAGCCCAGTGGTCAAAGCCCCTTGGCAAGTTGGAAACCACAGGTTCAAAGATTTGGGGTGCCAGCAAGTCACCTGGAGGGAGGTAATACAAATGATTCTGAGAGTCTAAAAAAATGACATTGACATGTGGCTACCTGACATGTGGATGTGGCTTCAAGCATTTTCAGTGATGGAGCAGTTGAAGCACCCATTCTCACCATCATCATCATCATCATCATCATCATCATCATCATCATCATCATCATCATCATCATCATCATCATCATCATCATCATCATCATCATCAAGTCCCAAGGNCTTCAAGTCATTTCAGTTGATGGAGCAGTTGAAGCACCATCTNACCATCATCATCATCATCATCATCATCATCATCATCATCATCATCATCATCATCATCATCATCATCATCATCATCATCATCATCATCATCAAGTCCCAAGGATTGATGGATCCATTCGCATTCGGTACGATGGAGATGAGAGGAATGGCCAGGTCATGGGGGTGGGATTGTACTTGGGGCGGTGGAGGGTTGTGGTTGTTGGTAACAACAACAACAACAACAACAACAACAACAACAACAACAACACCAGCTGCAGCAGCAACAACAACAACGACAACAACAACAACGACAACAACAACAACAACAACAACAACAACAACAACAACAAGAAGTTCCATGATATTTTTGTATATTTTGTTTTCCCACCATTTTTTCCTGGCAGGCTGGAAAGTGGGTATTGGAGAGCGATGTTTCGGACCTGCTCTCAAGTGGTGCCTTTGCTGATTTTGCCCAGGAAGACCGCAACTCTGTGATCAGTGGAGAAAGGCCTTATGTCAACTGAATCTGTTATGGCATTGATAGTCTCCTTCAGTCTTGTAGTATTTAGTATGCATTGTGTAGGAGTGACAGTCTGCAATTGATCAGGCGAAGCCCAGATTGAAGATGCTCTAAGTCACATATTAGGGTAATCCCCCTTACCCAGGACGAAAACCCAAGTTTTCTTTTCACTTTCCTTGCTTGGGGCCCTCATCCTCAACTTACATCATATCCCCTTCCTAAGCAACAAGTTTTCACATCATCTGGCCCTTGCCGTCCATTGTGGATCCCAACGAAGTCAAGCCCAGTTGTTTGGGTTGTACAGGGGACTATACTACCATTTTCTAAAAGGGATTATCATAATCATTCACAATATAATCATCCATGAAAATGGGAATCCTTATCAACCAACCAACCCGTATTTCAAGCTGCTACACAAATCCTCAACCCCAAGTGTTTCTTGTTGTTTCTCCGAGGCTATGGAACAGAGATTGCTAGGCAGCCAACTTTCAACCCTACGCCTAGTCTGGGCAGTACGATTTGGAACCTTAAATGCAGGTGTGGAGTGTGGAGTGGTGACAATTTTGCCAGTGGCTTTTGCTGTTGGAATTTTAAAGGTGTTTTCAGTTTTTGTCTTGTTTTTTTTGCAGATGGTGAAGAACAATTTGAGGACGATTCTTTTTTTGAAGAAGGAAAGGTGTTTTCAAGACCCTTGAGTCTCGTTTGTGAACCTTAAGAGTCTTTGAAGACTTTGGGAAAACTGATATCCATCCTTGCAGGTACCCAAGCAACAACGCAGCTGGCAGCGAATACATTCAGTGCGCCAGCCTGAATTTGTGTCATACCAACAAAAAATCTTGCCACCACCAACTAGTACTTCAATCTAGATCTAGATTCCTAGATGGTGGAAATGAATGGAAATCACTAAGTCCTAGTACTCTTTTGGTCAATTCTCCCCAGGAGAGTTCCTCCCTTTTCAGATAAAAAAGACATCTCCAGGTATCGAACAAAGATTGTGGAGTTGGTCTCCTGCACTTGCGATTCTCAAATCGCTTCTTGGTCACTACTGCAACAGTGCTATGGTTGATGAAGGAAATCCGGCTAACCAGTTGAGGTTGGTAGTTTATCCCATTATTTACAAGGTTTCGTACTACATCCCAGGTGGTGGTTTGGGATTGAATTCCATCAACAGTACCGATGAGTTGAAATATCCCTCCAGTTGAAATATATTGAAATATATGAATCCTTGGCATCCTTGGCAACAAAAAATGGTGGATTCTTCATGTCAGCTGCTTTGCCGGATTTTGGGGGAACTTCACCAGTTGGATCTCTGTTTAAGGACTGCAGTGGTCGTGGCGAAGCAGTTGGGAGCAAAGAGAATGGGCCCAATTGCGTGTGCCTCGACTGGAATACGCTTCCACCGGTGTGCCTGTTGTACCCTCTGGTCGTAGACTCTAGGTCATACTAGGTCATATTCGGTTCCAGACGGTCAGCCTTCGGAGGTGTGAGTGCAGTCCAGATCGTGCTGGAGATTCTTGTGAGATTCCCTTGTGCCAGGCAGAGTATCAATGGGGGGTTGGGATGCTTGGGATGTACCCTTCATGCCTAAGATTGCTGGAACTTCCCTACAGATCAAAATGACGCCATCCTGTTTGGAGATAGGAATCGATCGAAATCTCCGTATCAAATTCTGGGTGAATTTCATCATGATGTCACAGCCAGCTCAAGAGATGGTGGTTTAGACTCAAATGCCACAACATGTGAAGTTGGTAGAATGTAACCATATCTTACATGTTGTATTGCTTCAACATTTCAAGTTAATAGAACTCCTTTACACTTTGACCTTTCCCATACCTTTGATAGTGAAACCATCATCACCAAAAACCCAGGGATGGAAAGATGAATCACCAATTTCTCAGATGTATTTTGTCAACAGGGTGGTATCCCCCAAATCATCCATTTTAATCGGGTTTTCCATGGTTTTCCATGATAAACCATCCATTTTGGTAGCAACAAAATTTGGAACCCCGGCTGCCACCTCGCAGGTGCCAGGTGTGATGAATGCTCGACAACCTCCCTGCCTTGAAGGTGCTTGGATTCGTCCTGATGGAATTTGTACACCCAACTGCCAGGAAGGCTATGCACCAAATCATGCCAGTTTTACGTGTAGCTTGGAAGGGCCCTTAAATTTTTTTTTTGGGAAGCATTTTTTTTGGGGTTGTTATGTTGTTATTAGTTGTTTTGTTGGCAATTGATGGTATGTTGATGGTAATTGTCTTTGTATTATCTTGACATTTAAGTTTGAGCTCATTTGGAAAATTGTGACTTCTGTTTTTTGATGACTCCCAGAGGTTTTGGGTCTTGTGTTTGAGTGCACCCTGTTTTGAGGTACATCAGATGGTGCCTATTTGCTGCCACTGGGCTATACCTGCACTGCCATTTGGGTGAATGAAGCTCCAGTGGATGAGTTTGGCAACAGACCAGAGGATTACGAATCTTCCACCACTTCCACAGCACCTGATCCTTGGATTTTGGTGAGGCGGCCAAAGTTCACTGTTTTTTTTCTCCAAGAACAAATTAGCGGAAGGCGGAGAAGTACAGAAGAACCTGAGATGGTTGCGGTTTCAAAGTTGACCCCAAAGTTGTTAGTTGGAAATACCAGATATGACTGAATATGTGGTTTGTTTAGTACCCTAATTCTGATGCACATCCAGATGTGTTTCACAGGATGTTTCGCAGCAATTTGTGGGAAGGAAAATTCTTGGGGGGTGACATCTCAAATCCAACAAAATCTGAGGAGTGTACTGACTTCGACTGTGTTTTTCATGGCACAGCGACTGGGAAACGTCGAGCTGATGGAAGTTGTGAGTGTGTTTGTGATACTGGCTACACTGGTCCGCAATGCCGCTCCATTGTAGGTCTGGATGGGATGGGTTGGTCATGGCCTCGGGCCTTGGCAAATCTGACCAACAAAAGTGGGGGATAAATTCCCCTTTTCAGTCGTTGGAGTGTAGAATTCTTAACTCAGAAAAGATTATATAGTGTTGAAGAATTCACCCTTCGTTTTGGAGTTTGCAAGTTTACAGTTTCAAACATTTCAAACCTTCAACGACTGCGCAGGTGATTGCTTGGCGCCTTTGCACAAGAACATTCTAAATTCAGCCTTGTCAACATGTGAGGAGGGTTCTCGACCCAATCTCGTTTGCACAGCTCGCTGTGCTGAGTCTTACTATCCTGTTCCAGCTACATTGGATTGCCAAGGACACAGGGGAAAGGATGGGATGAGTTCAGCTCGGAGCACCTCATGATGGGGAACCCTTAAAGCCAACTGCCTATCCCTTTCTTTACACTGCCTGACTATGCCTTGATGACTTGTTTTTTGCAGTGGTTGTCCAGGTGAGCCCAAACCCAACTTTATGAAGTTGTAACAGATAATCAGCAGCATTATAGTTGATTGAAAGCTACCATTCATACTCCACCCTGTGTACTGGCTTGACACAGGATCACAACTAGTTCCAGAGAAGTTCCGATGTTTTGGTGGTCCTACTACGGAGGTGGAGTGGTGCGAAATCACTCAAATTTCGTCCATAGTGTTCTCTAGTCTGACCTTCCTTGGACTGCTGGTGGCTTGCTACAGCTTTCAACGCAACAAGGCGGGCCTTGCTGGACAACTTGCTAGTTGCATAAGCTTCTGGTCGTTTCTTCCTTTGTTTGAGCTTGTCATCGTTGCAGGCGCGATCGTTCCAAAATTACCTCCATCACGATAAGTTGGTGGAAGGTGTGGCAGATGTTCATGGAAATTACAATGTGGTTCGGATGACCAATGGCACGGAGTACCATTCCAAACTTCCGGACCACATTCTTGCGCGTGATCCACGAGAACCTGCTCAGGACCGACGCTAGAGAAGTTCCAAAATTGGTGGGATTTTGAAACTAAGCAGGTAGCCGCAGTTTTCTTTCACAAGCATGCTTGGGTTTGCAAATCAATGAATCGTTACGGTCTTTCATGAGGAGGTGGGGCCATAGATTTTCTTCCCTGCAGGAGGGTTCCAACAGCGATGACTATGACAATGGCTCTACCTTTGTTCCAGACCACGGTCTACCAAGTTTACAGGACGCAGGAACCTCAGGAAACCCGAAGTGCCAACTGTTCTTGATCCTGAAATGCTCAATATGGACTGAGAGTGTAATAAGATACATGTTACATACACTTACTGTATGTATTATGCAATCATGCATCTATGAATAACTCTGAGATATTTCTGTATATCTAAATGTACTTGGTGTGTATTTGCGGTCTATTTCACGTGGATGCAACATACCTCAACCAGCCTCTCAGCTTAGGAAGGCACGTACACTCCAGATCCACGACCCAGTGTGGGAGGCGGGGAAAAGCGGGACTCCGAAGTCGGGACAAGTTGACTCCGATGAGAATGTAGAATAAGACGAATCTTCTGGTAAAAACTTCGGGAGTTTCTGCCAGAAGTGAGTTGAAACAAAGTGTTTTGATCAAAACAAAGTTGGACTACACGGACTGCACTCTTTCTTCATCAACCTTTTCTTGACAAAAAAGGTTGAGGACATAGCCAGCCTTAGCCGCTAAGCCTTGCTGCCAGGTCTACCAGGTCAGGTGGAGCCATTGGCTTTGCCGTTGACTGCTGGTCCTGGTATGCGCAAAGGAGCTGAGGTGCGGGCTGCGGTTGGTGAGGTTATGGTGGATTTGAATTGGATATTTTGGATCAATCTTGAAGTCAATGGCAGAGCCTGTGAAATATGGACAAATTTTATTGACAAAATCCCAAGACAGAAAAGCTGGCATGATATTTAGTATTTGTAGCTCCGGAGCCGGTAGCTCCCCTTTTTTTGTCTCTACTCAAATCCTGTGTATCAAGATCAGCTAAGATGTGGCTGGAAGGGAACGATTTTGGAGGGTGGACTCCTGACTTGGGGATCTGCAACCCTGCAAACCCTCTCCAGCCCTCCGCAGGTCATCATTCAAAACATCGTTGGTCGACCTGAACTTGATGGATCACATGGATGGGTCTTGGACTATAGTCATGAGATGCTTGGCAGCACCTAAGGTGGTTCAAGATACGTTTAGCTGCCAGTTTTTAGGTAATTCTTTTGTTGAGACCTGTTTTGTTCCAAATTCAATTCCAAGAAGGACAAGATTTGTCTTTTCAAACAAGTTGAAACCTCCACCTAGGTCTAGTTGATATGTGACCTTATACATAATATCATGATTTTAAAAGATTACAGAATGATAGATACAGTACATTCCTCAACCTGTCTTGTTTTTGCACAGGGCAGTTGTTGAGTGCCAGCTCCAAAAATGTATGGGCAAGCTGTGGCTAGATCATGTCTGTTGATCTTTTCCTGGCACTTTTCTATGATTCATCGAAATAAACAAAAGATGCACCTGAAGAGGTTGATTTAAAACCTGAAGAGGTTGATTTCCGTGACGAATTTAACTGCTCACAAATGTCGGGAATTGATCACTTTTTTTGGACCGAAAGTTTTAGGACTGGACTCTATGAACTGGATCTTGAGGCGAGCTGAAACTGGAACCAGCATAGAGTCACTTCATAAGCGGTCTTTTAAGACCTATGATTTATCTGACTTTAGAATTTTAAGACTAGTTTTTTTGTTGGTTGTACTAAGTTGCACTCTTGGTTTTATCATAATGCATATATTGCACAAATTTCCAAATTGCACAAACGGTTTTTTAGCAGACTTTCCATGTTGATGCAGGGCGTGGAGATCTTGAAGATGGTACCGGAATACTGTTTCTGGGTGAAGCAATGGGTGTGTCCAAGGATCAGGCTGAAACCTCACACGAAAAAAAACACGTGTTAAATTACTGCTGTGATTTCTTCAGCTTGCTGAAAACTTCCGGAAGATATCTTCACCTGAAGTCATGAACCGCTGTTTCCACCTGTTTTGAGACCATCTTAGCCTGCAAACCCAACCAAAAGCCCTTGAAGCTATTGAACCCAGGCTTGCAAGATGTTGAATTAGCCCTTGAGCCTCCAGCTATCATGGAAGCAGCTCCAGGCGCATCATCTGGGAAAAAGGAATATCTTTTGAAACATATGAAGATTCCATAAGATTCCCATTTCTTTGAAGAGAAGATGATGTCTATAAAGTTTTGTTTGGGTGCCTGAAGTACATCTACAAAGCCCCACATCTGATTCCCGCATCGCGTGTTTCCAGTCTTTTTGTTATGTTATATAAAGTTGGTCACTTCTTTAACAAAGTGTGGGGATTTTGGAGGTCCACAGACGTTGGATACCAACTGGTTGGTGAACATGCGGGACCTTGAGAACAAGGTGGAGGCGAGTCGCCAGGAACGCTACAAGAAGTTTGTGCCATGGCAGAATCCTGGAGGAAGTGATGAAAAAAAGACCAAAACAATGCCAGGTTGTTTGAAATTTGTTAAACAGCAGTTGAACTTTGCTGGAAAAACATGCCAGTGGTTTCAAGTATTTGAAAGTGCCAAAATTTGATTCAGATGGGATGAAATCCGAGGCCAGCGAACAGCAGAAGGAGGAGACTGAACGAAATGCTAAGATCAAGGACGGGCGGTCTCAAGAAAGGGGAGTGTGAAAATTCGAAAAAAATCAATCAAGTCATTATGTTTCTCTTCAACCCGAAACAACTTCAGTTTGTTTTTTCATTGTGTGGTCCCTTTTTTCAATGAATCCTTTGGTGGTTTCCTGGTGACACTCCGACTGGACCCTCTGAGGCAGCTTTACAGGAGACGGCCCCCGTGCGTGCTGACTTGGAGGGCCGCTTGCGCATGGCTTTGAGAACCGGTGATGCTGAGATGTGCCTCGGTTGAATTTGATAATGTTGAGGACTCTCCATTTTAGGTGTTGATTGGAACAGTGGGGATGCACTCCTATGCTGGCAGGGGTGAACCCGAAGCATGGATATACCAGGAAACAGGTGAATACAGCAGCAGTTGTCTGGTTGAGTTCTTTTGGGCAGATTTGCATAGATTTGCGGACTATCCTGGGAGTCAAGTGAACCAAACCAACGTCCAAAGACAAGGCTGAGAGAGGCGATCGGGGAAGCTCATGAGCTTCTGAAGCACCAATATTTGGTGATTGCACCACCTGCTTCCTTGGCCTCTTTGCGTCGAGTTCCTTGGAAGACAAATTCAGTAGACTTACTGTATGCTTCTTGTTTGAGCACTCATGCCTTGTTTGGTGTAAAGAAAGATGCGATCATCTTGATACATGGCTACCTCGCCAGGTGCTGGAAACAGCAGAGTCTCGCTTGGAGCAGTTTGACTCCATCAAGGAGTGGGACTAGGTTTGCATTCTTTGATGTGGAATTCAAAACATCAGTAGATTGGATGACTTGGAAAAAGCAAAAACTTCACAGCTGAAGATGTTCCAGGAGTCCCGGCAGCGCGCAGAAGATTATGCGGAGCGTGTGCGCACCGGAAAGGCAGCAGATTGGAAGATGACATCTGCTGAGCTCTTGCGGTACGTCCAAGAGTGCAATCCAGGGAAAGTGCAAGCAGGCCCACCGGAAGTTGGGCAGGATCACTGTTTGGACTGCATGTACTAAGTCAATCAGTATGGCATAATCCTATGGGTGATCCCACTGTTGGGGCTTTCCTGGGGCTCGTGGCTTCCAAAGTAGGAGACTGTTTGAATGGAAAGAGGATTTGCACCAACAGTGGTCATACCAATCCCTGATCCTCCATTCTCACCAGCCCTACCAAAATGCACTTCTTCGGGTTCTTGTTCTTGTTGTTGTTGTTGTTGTTGTTGTTGTTGTTGTTGTTGTTGTTGTTGTTGTTGTTGTTGTTGTTGTTGTTGTTGTTGTTGTTGTTGTTGTTTGTTGTTGTTGTTTGTTGTTGTTGTTGTTGTTGTTGTTGTTGTTGTTGTTGTTGTTGTTGTTGTTGTTGTTGTTGTTGTTGTTGTTTTGTTTGTTGTTGTTGTTGTTTCTTGTTGTTGTTGTTGTTGTTGTTGTTGTTGTTGTTGTTGTTGTTGTTGTTGTTGTTGTGGTTGTTGTTGTTGAGGTTGTGAGGTTGTGTAAAGATTTTTTGCATACCTTCACTCTGCCCAAGAAACAGGGGATTATACTACCCAATTTTATAGGGATTATAATAGAGTACTAGAGCATTCTAAGGATCCCTATTAAACAACCAGTATAATGGAAAGTAGGAGTTTTTTTTTTGGACCTCAATTGTCATCTAAGTTCATCAGAGTATATACAGAGATATACATACACTGCACCTTTACATGGTGGGCTCATGTGATTCCCTATTATTTTATTTGATCAGGATTGGTAGCCGCCACGTTTGATTAAGGGTAAGATTTTTCCATCCAAACGGCCCATCGTTGAGGCTTAAAAGCTCAACTTCCTGTGTTTTTGCGGACCTCTGATATGCGGTTTACTATTCTGCATGATGCCTGCCGCGATGCATGTTTAGATGACGCCTGGAGATGTAAAGACTGGGAAGGGTAAGTTGAATGATAGTTCTCTAGGAGCCAAATATATACACAGTACAGCCTAGTTATGTATAGCTCTTTACAGCAAGCAACATACAAGTCATTTTGTTTCTAGCCAACTTCGCCTAGTTGTTTGATCCAAAACAAATATGTGCCACTTTCAATGAGAAATGAGCTGTTTTGCTTGGATTGACATGTCTGGGGGCTCACGTCATAGCTCCACGACCTCCTTGCAACAGTCCTATAAAAATCAGCTCTTTACTCGTGGGGGCCATGGAACATCTTGTAGAAAATGGCAGTTTCAGTGGGGGAGCCAGATCGTGGCTTCCATTTGAGGAGCCTGGCAGTGAAAAGGCTGAGAACCGAATCGAAGTAGTGAGGCTTCTGTGTGAAGCAAGGGCGAACAAGAACGCGGTGGATATGAAACTTGGCGCTGTATGTGAAAAGAAGACTTTTTTCAGTGTCTACAAATGGGGCTCTCTAGGTGAGGAAGGGTATTTCCATTTGTTTTTGGGGGAATTTGAGTTCCAATGCAGCTAGACTTATGGTGATTATCCGGGTGCAAACTTGCATGAAGATGAAGGACTCTGTCAAGTTTTCCTTATTGAGATGTTGGTAAGTCTTCATTTCGTTTAGCTTGTAGCTGAGTTGTGGCTGTTTCGACCATCCAATGCCCAATGCTTTTCCATGATCAACAGATCCATCTCAGAGTCATGCAATTGTTTGGTACAAGCTTTGGCCTCACCAAGGGCTCCAGGTTTTCTAGGCAGCTGTTGTTTTTCTCAGGAAGGATCGCACACCTTTGGACTACGCTTTGGCCGCTTGACTTCAGTAGCTGAGCAGCTGAGACCTTGGCTGTTTTGAATAGATGAATAGATGTAGGGAAATTACACACTTCACAGTAGGGGTTATTATGATCCGTTCTATGAATCCCTATTCCTTATTCCCATGATTTCATGGGGCTTAGTTCCCTCCCTGAGGAACTTGGAGGTCCCAGCAAACGTCGGCATCCTAGCATCAAGGCGCTCAGAAAGCTTGGGCTTCGCACAGCCTTGGAAGCAGCACGAGAGATGCGTGGTGAAACCATTGAGGACTGCTTTGAGGAACTGGCAAAAGTGCAGTGATTTTGATATGCGATACACTGAAGGGATGAGATTTGGGAGGATTTGTTGACTTCCAAGAGTTTTACGGAGGTATGGTCTGTATATTCTGGATGGTGCGAAGGTTCTGAAATTCAATTTGAAGGAAGGAAACGAGCCAAACACTCTAGCTTGGATGAAGGAGAGCGATGAAGAAGCCTATGCACCTCCAAAACCAGAAGAGTCGGGGATCCCATTGCGCAAGCCGTTGACCATCGCTTCTGACGCTACACATCCGAGGCCGCTGCTCGTGGAGGTGCATGCAGAGTCACCAGTGGCAACGCCAAAGGAGACAGGAGAGACTGGGCCACGGTCCTTTGCGCCGCCAGTACCTGAGGTGGGGAAAATCGGGCTGGCAACCATCAAGGTTCTGCGTTCTTGGTTTGTTGGAAAAGTAAGTGTTTATTCTTGCACCAAGCAACTTTATAAGTTCTCAGAGTCTCACATTCGGCCAAGCTGCAGCTGCCTTGGCAGGCTGTACCACCGCAGCCCGATGTGGTGCCACCTGAGTGAAGTTTGCCCTTTAGTTCTCAATGCGGTGAGTGCAGCCCGGCGCTAGATGATGCACTTTATAGGTGTTGCGCATTTTTGTCCCATTTTTGTCCTTACCAACTTGGAACTTTGGAAACTGGTGAATACGAAAATATGGTAAGTTAATATGTAGTGTAAAGATCCTTTACAAAGAAGTTGAATGTGAGTATTAGTCATGATTCGTGTCTCCATCGAATCACGTACTCTACATTTGGTTGTTCATAGCTGGGCGAGCTGGTTTCACCGCGAATTCGTCCTTCTGGCAGCTCTTAGACGATTTCCTGGCGTGTTGCATTTAACATCATTTAACCCAGTCCTGGCGTATTGGTTGTTAAGATACTCCATCACATTCTTGAGTCTTGGACAATTTTTCCATCATACCCTGATTATTTTGAAAAACATGGCCCTTGGTGCATGTTTCTGGCCAGCTAACCGGGCCCCGGTCGCCGATCCAAAGGATGAGGTTGACCGATGGATCGATCCTCCATTTTTTTTTGGGATACCAAAATGTACCCATCATGTGTCGCAGTTCGGCCAAAAATCAAGCCAGCCCTCCTCTCATCCAAAGTTTTTGAAGATGGGAATTTGTATATAATCAAAATAGCACTCTGCAAAAGAAGTAAGTTCTTTGGCCCGCAGAAAGAATTGCACCTGAAGTTTGGAGCTGCAGATGATGTGTTTCCAATGGTACATTTTTGTATACTTCTGCATTCGAAATAGCTAGAAGAATATGTATACGTATATATATATATATATGTAGACATACACATTGCATTAAAGATATGTCAATACCTACGACTGCTTACTGAACTTTCCTGCTCAAGATTCATGTGGGGGTCCCAGGTCCTGTCAGCGGTCAGTCTCGTCCGTGACTTGTCTTGGAGCTTTGCGTGCCCCGTTTACTGCGGTGGGTCTCAAGTTCCTTTTGTTCTGTTGGGGTTTGGTCTCGGGCTCGTCTGTGGAATTCTGCTTGTCCTGTGCGTGCTTCGTGCCTTTGGACTTCGCATCATCCCTGACCCTTGCCTTCCATTCCCTGTGGACTTGTCACCTCGCCCGCTTCGCAGGGCTCATCGGCTCTCGGGATATTTGCATGAGTGATCGGGTCACCTCGCAGGATATCTCCGATCTCACCACTGCAATTCGTGACTTGGCTGTTGCCATCGCACCGCCTGAACCTGACCTAGAGACATCCAGCCTGGGTGATTGGGAACTGCTGGGAGAGGCCATAGAGGATATCAAGGTGCAGAGGGAGCCAAGAGGTTCGTCACCGTACTGTTGAAGAAGGCCCCTCAATACTGTGTGGATTTGGCGAATAGGAAGTTGTCAGCAAAGCCTCCTGGTCCTGTTCACAGGTGTCGTCGCGCCTTCGTTGCAGGGTTCTTTGCAAACAAGGCTGTCCAGTGCCATACTGGATATATCCCTGAGAATCCTCTGCCTGGGTCAAGATCGTGCATTGGGTCGTGCTAAGGTGCCCTCCAGTCTTCAGTGAGCCTGTTAGGTTCACATCTCGTGTGGATTTTGGTCGAGCTCTCGAAGGCTGTTCAGGTGACTTCGTTGCGGAGCCATTTGCATCCTTTACCGAGTTGGAGATTTTCTGTGTGGGTGCTGGTATTCCCATCCCTCGCCTGGGAGTATGGAGAAATCAGCAATCCGATGCCTGCAGGATGGGGAATCAAGCCTCCTCATCTGGACCACCCCAATCGAATTGAGAAGGGCAGGTTCTAAGCCTGCCACTATGGCCATTCCGTTGTTGGCTCGCAGCGGAGGGCTTTTGATAGCAGTTCCTGAGCCATACCTAGATAATGATGTTCTCCTAGATGCAGCCATGAATGCACATGATGGTGTCTTAGGTCCGTCCCAAGAATTCGCATCCGAGTTGTGTGAGGAAGATGATGAGGCAGCAGTGGTCCCCCTGGGCCGTTCGTGTAGCGTGTTAGTCCTTGATGTGTCGGATGCAGCCCTGGTACAGTTTGGTGAGTATGATCCAGTCACCCACGACTTCGATGCATGTCTGTCGTTTGATAATGATCGTCCTGCCGCCCTGCCCATGATGTCAGATGTCCTTGAGGATATCAAGGCCTGGATCCAGGCTACAGCTGAAGGATCGAGGGTGCATTTTTACTCGGCTCGAGAAGAGCCCGAGGAATCTGCAGCTCCCAAGACGTCAGCCGCAAAAAGAGGTCCACCAAAGAAGATCACAAATCAGGCCATCATGGAGCAGTTGTCATCGTTGAGCATGCAGATGCAAGCACTGGCCAGTCAGCAGGAAGAACTTCGTCGTGGTGCCGCCGCCTCGTCTGCCACTCCTGTGCCCGTAGCTTCAGGTCTTTTGCCGATCAGTTCCAAGATGCCAAGTGTCTCAGGTGGACTCATGCCCCCTGCTGGCCCGATTTCAGGTTTAGCAAAGATGGTGGGCCCTCCACCAAAGACGAAGCCACCCGATGTGCCAGGTGTTCCAGGAGGGCAGGTCGCTTCATCGCCAGATCCTCCACAACTGGAGGCCCAAGATCAGACAAGTATCGTGCAGGCCATCAGCCAACAAAGCCAGGCCTTGACTGCCCTCGTAAGTCATCTTGCAGGGGGAGACCCTATGTCGGAGTTGCAAATGGGAGGTGCCAGCAGCAGCGGTCTTTCTTTGAGTACTCGAGGCGCCGCCAGAAGAGAGAAAATGCAACAGGATCTAGCAGCAAGGAGGTCTGCGTATTTCCTTCAAGTACAGCAACAATTGTTCCGGACTATGTACCCATCACAACAGGTCCCACAGACGGAATCCGAATTGGTGGGGGCAGGAGCAACCATGACAGCTTACTTGGAGAAGCACGGCGGCTACAAGCACCATAAGGAGCAAGCTATGGCCCTTTGGATTGCAGCTCACTCGATGGATTGTGCAATGATGGGAGACATGCATGGTTGCAAAGAGTTTCTGGCTATCCTTGTGACCTGCTTGGAGCAGGCTGCCCACGACGGAGGTTGGGGGGTTGCATACCTCCTTTCGTTGCTAGAGGCTCCACCGAGCAATGTGTTCTCAGAGAGGGTTCAGACGATGCCGGGCATCACTCGCCCATTCAGTCCTCTGGTTCCGCAACCGTGGGCCGCATGTGCTCTTGCCTATATCAAGGAAATGGACATCCTCACCAACAAGAAAACAGAGCTTCGTGGAGGAGGAGGCGGAAAACCCAAACAACCTCCAACCCAGCCGCCATCTGCAAACGAGGATGCCGAGAAGACGCCAAGCCCTCGTCGGAGGCCCAAGTTTCCCAAGAAGCCTGGGGCACCCGACCCAAAGGCTGCATGACAGGAGAAAAGATGGATGTTTCACCCTTGGTGGAACATGGGTGTATGGAATTTGGACTTCAAGATGGACTTTCAACCGCAGTAGGATCATGCGATGCCACTCCTGCTCCTGTGTTGCATTCTGTCGGCCAGTCGTTTCCTAAGCACAGCAAATCCCATGTTTCCACCTCTCAGCCCGTGCATGAATCAGTTTCACATCAGAACCACTTGTTGACATATGGCAAGTGGTGTGCAAATCTAGTTCCTATGGTTCTCAGGTCTCGTACCCCGTTCAGTGCATTCCTGAGCCATACCATTCAGTTGTCCAAGGCCCTCACTGATGACCTTGCACCGACTTTCTTTCCCGTGCCAATACCACCCGGGTATTGTCATGTGATGCCTGCAAACCCTACAGCCGTCGTCGGCAGTGTCATTTGAGCCGTGTGTTGCATACCACCATCATGGCTTTGAATTTCTGGTACTCGGGAGGGAAGTTCGTTGATTCCCCCGCTTTGCAGAGAGCGCCCAATCGTTTGCATCGTGTGTTGTATCGTCGCATCCGATCGCTTTTGAAGTCGGACGGCCCTGCCCTGGCGTTTGAAACTACCAAAGCAGGCCGTAGGTTCCCTGAGCTTGTTGCTCGCCTTTCCGAATTAAGTGAGGTACTTACCTATAATGGTGCTTCTGGAGATCCCTATCAGAAAACTTTTGGGGGCATTGAAGTGGTGAAAGATGACTCAGTGATGCCGGAGTTGCAGCCACTCGCCTTTTGTTGCATGGATCAGGTCACTTTGATGCCACAGGTTATCTTGACGATCCCCTTGTGATGCCATACAGAGAACCAGCTGTATTGAGTGTCAATGTGCCACCAGGTCCACGCCCTGCCATGAGAGACGTGCGTAGTTTCTTTGNGTAAAAGAAACTGTACCTTATTTGCGCACGCAGCGTCCTCCTTTTTACTCACAAAAATTTGATTTAAAACTTTTGAAATTTTTGGTGATTCTCCATGTGCTGTTTGTGTGTTGTTGTTGTCTTTACTCTCGTTGTTCACTTGATTCAGTATTTGTTCGTCCGATTTTTACACTTCAAGGAGTGGGTGGGCGGGTTTTCCCCTTTTTCGTGTGAGGTTCCAAACCAACAGCAATGGGGATTTGTGTGATGTGTTGAGTTGTCCTGGAGTATCTGCACTAGATCCTTCGAAGCCATGCGGAAGCTTGCAACTGTACGCGGTGCTGGAGCTGCGGAATCGGTCGAGAGCTTTTCAGACATGTTGCAATCTTTGGATGATGGTCACATTCTTTCAAGTGCTGATAATTTGCAATCTGTAGATGATGATCACATTCGTTCAAGTGCAGAAGATGAATGGGGCAATCTTGAACATTCAGAAGTTTCACGAGAAGATTCCTTTGTTGATTCCAGGGACTCTGAACGTCTTCCATTTAGGGAGTGTGCGGCTGCCAGTTTCCTGCAAGATGATGAAGTCACGACTCAGTTTGCTGCCAGTGTCTCAGATCCCAAAATCGACTTTGCAAATGTTTTCCAATCTGCATCACAATCATTGACGCCAAAACCTATGCGTAATGTTTGGGAAGACGGTGTTTGGAGTTGCATTTTTGGAAATGATAATTTGATGCAAGCTTGGGGCAATACAGGTTTCAGTTTTCACAGACCGCAACAGACAGTTGGTGTGCCTGCGAATGCTGGCGATGAACCGTCACTTCAACCCAAGAAGCTTGTGCGAGTCTCAGAAGACTATCACGACGTTGTGAAATTCAAGTCTGATGCAACGTGGCAAGAGCAATGTGAATCAGGGTGGCAGGAAACACTTAAGCTTTGGTTGACAATTGTTTCGCGTTGGGACTCTCGCATTCAAATAGCAGAACATATTTCAAATGCTAGAGATGATAGCGAGGCGATTGAAATCCTATCTGATATTTTCAAAGGCAGGTCTCACAAGACGTTGCGCAAGAGAGCATGGGCTATCAACCGCATTTGCAATTTTTTGAGTGATGAATACAAGCCAAGCTTTCCTTGTTATGAGCGAGATCTATATGCTTTCATGAAGAATGAGCAGAAGCAAGGTGCGCCGTTTTCACGTTTGGCTGGTCACATGCAAGCAGTCAATTTTTGTATGCATGTGATGGGAGTTGATGAGCTCTCAGATTGTGCAAACAGCAGACGATGCAAAGGGGCTGCTAAGCAAGACGTTCCAAAGGAGGTGAGGCAGGCTGCACCGTTGAAAGTATCTGACATTGAAAAACTTCACAACATTCTGCATACTGACAATGGTTGGAATGCTATGTTTTGTGGTGCTGCACTCATGGCAATTTATTCGAGGGCCAGGTGGGGTGACCTCATGCGATGCGAGACAGTCATTTTCGATCCAGGGATGGATGGTGAAATTCATTACGTCGAGGCACGTGTGGGTCGTCACAAGACTAGGCATTCACAACAACACCGTCATCAATTCTTGCCAATGGTAGCGCCTGCTTTAGGCATTGTCGATACGCCATGGGCTGGCAGATGGAAAGAAATAATCAAGTGCCTCAACATCAGCTTGCCTCCAGAAGGTTGTATTATGCCTGCGCCAGACCAGTTTGGAAACCCGTGTTCGAGACCGCTGGAATCCTGTGAAGCTGGTGCATGGCTCAGAAAACTTTTGAGAGGGAACCGTGAGGTCAATCAGAATGAACGCATATCATCGCATTCCTGCAAAGCTACAGTTCTTTCATTTGCTGCAAAACGGGGCATTGCAGTACCTGACAGACTTCAGCTTGGTTATCACACAGGTCAATTTCGCATGAGCATGGTATATTCACGCGACGGGGCATCTGCAAGTCTCCTTGTCCTTGAGAGGCTATTGGGAGAGATTCGACAAAGAACTTTTCTTCCTGACGTCACGAGAAGCGGGCGAATCGTGGAACCCAAACCTGCAGAGTCAGTTGAAGTGCCGAGCAACAGTCATGTGAAAACTGAACTTGAAGTGGTGGATATTGTTAGCAGTGGCGATGAGAGTGCTTCAAGTGATTCAGATGAGTCTACATCAAGCTCGTCAGACGGCGTCGAAGAGGAAGTCAAGCAACCCGCCAGGTTTGCACCGCCTGTTGCTCCTCCTGGCTTTGTGATGTATCAACATAGAAAGCTCCGTACTTTGCATTTGATGCCAGCACATCGAGAAAAGGTTTTCATGTGTGGAAGGACCAAAGGTCCACTCCATTCTTCAGATGGTTTGAATCCCAGGTATGACACGCCAATTTGCTATAGATGTTTCACCAGTGCCAAACAAACTTGATGGAGCGGCACCGTCGAAAAACTGATAGAAGAGCGCAAGAGCTGAGAAGTTGACTTTGATGTCACACTCACATTGTGCACAGGTGTGTCATAAGACGATCAGTTTGTTTTATTTTTCATCGATGTGTCTGAGACATGAGAGTCATGATGTTGCTTGGTTTGGAGGGCATACATGACTTGAATTCGTCCGTCGGCTTCAGAGGGCAGAAGGAAATCAAGTGCGTAAGTAAGGCCCACTTTCCAAGACATCATTCTCCAGACATAAAGATGGTGAACTTTCTTTTGAGGTTTTCAAAAACCCCCAACGAGAATGCACTTTGGTTGGGGGTTTCAAAAGGTAAATTCGTTTTTTGATGGCTCCGTTTTTGGGGCATTTATGCAAGTGTTGATGCTCAGAGTTGCCATTTGTTTGACAACATGAGATTCAACATTGCAGGGAAGATCGACATTTTTCACAATCCACACTAGAGTGCATGTTCGATAGTTTGTAAGTTTCCAACATCAGTCAGCTTTCGGCAGCATGGCGCTTACAGAGAGTCAAGCTGCATTTGAGCAGAGGTGTGACGAGATCGTTG
The DNA here is from genome assembly GCA_000507305.1 of Breviolum minutum Mf 1.05b.01. Classification (NCBI taxonomy): domain Eukaryota; class Dinophyceae; order Suessiales; family Symbiodiniaceae; genus Breviolum; species Breviolum minutum. The sequence goes on from DF240173.1 coordinate 129,692, forward strand.
GAGACGGAACTCTGAAAAATGCACTTGCAGCGCTCCAGAGATTCCAGGTCCATTCGCATTCTAGGCGCGGCGCTCCAGAGAGTCATGTCCATTGGCATTCGCACCGCGCTCCAGTTGGGACTCCTCAGACACCCCCAACGGATGATCAGTTTGACAATCTGGCCACTCGAATTTTTGGAAGAGGGTTCACGATAGGTCAGCAGTCAATCCTTCGTCGTTTGCATTTTGAAGCCACCACACTTGTTGTTGCGAGTCTTAAAGAGAGAGTGACACAAGATGCCATGGATCCTTCCTCTTTGAAGAAACTTCCAGTCGCTGAAAAACGGGCAAGACTTGCTCAACAAGAAGCCAGACTTGGAGGTATCAACATTGAAGGAGAGTTGGCACCTAGTTTCCATCTCGTAGATCTTGCAAACCAAATCATAGAAAGTGGGGCAATAGTTTGGATCGCACCGTCAAGCTGTTCGAAGCGTGATGATGAGGTCCAGTTAGCCGCTAAGGAAAGGAAGAGCACCGTGCAAGTTGAGAACGCACAACTGACCATTGCATCGAGTTCTACAGAGGTGGCCGCAGATACAGGTTCGGAGCTCAAACTGCAGTGGTGTTGGCAAAGAAGAGGCATTGCATTTGATCAGTGTCGCTTGTTGTCATGGAGCGTTCACGAAAAATGGATCACTTCTTTGTTGAATGCACTTAGCAGGACAAGTCCTCCAGGTTATCAACAGGTCAAGATATCACAATTGATAAGTGCAGATCGTGAAATGTGGACAATTTTGGCGCGTGAAATGAAAGGATCCCTCAAGGCAGATGCTGCAGGCAAGATTCCACTTGACGATGCAGTGACGGCCTTAATACATGATCCGAGGATCACAATGCACCTTTTGCCTCATCCAAGTTCTTTCAAACATGACCCTGGAAAAGCAGATTCAGATGTTTCAAAGAAGAAAGGTGGGGTGGATCCTGCAAAGATCAAGAAACGTAAAACGCGTGCTGAAAAGAGTTGTCCAGAAGAGCTCAAGACGTTCAATCTGAAATGTGATCATGGCAACATTTGTTGGGCTTACAATCAGTCAGGTGGTTGTCAGAACAAAACGAAAGACAAGCCAGCACGTTGTTTTCGAGGAGTTCATGTGTGCGCAAACTGTCACAAGCCTGGGCATTCTGTGACTGTTTGCAGGGGCCTCAAGAACGCAGAGTGAAGCCCAGCCCTCCCAGGATCAGAGCTTGACACCAGCAGTGGTGCGGCAAAAACAACAATGGATCAGAGTGATTTTTTGGAAAACAAGCTGCCAACTGCAGACGCAAATTCAGATCTTGGGAGGTTGAAGAGAAAGTATCACAAGATTCGCACAGAGAATTCACAGTCTCAAAACTTGAAAGAGCCAGTTCAAGTTGCAGCTGGTAGTTCACAGACTTTGCATGCCGAATCGTTGACTCCTATTTCTTCGGGGTCTAGTTCATTGCATGATGGCGCATCTTCAACTGGTGAGGTCAACGCTTCAAGCAGGTTCAACGGGAAACTCGTTGATACATTGTTCATCATTGAAGTTTGTGCCGGTACAGCTCGATTAAGTCGAACTGCACAAAACATGGGTTTCAAAGTGATGGCAATAGACCATAGTTCGAAAAGATCATGTGGCATGCCAGTACAATGTTGTGCAATCACTACCAGATTTCATTGCTACAGAACATTGCAACATTGCCTACGTTTTCATGGCACCTTCTTGTGGCACAGCAAGTAGAGCCAGGGAGAGAAAGCATGCTAAACTGGAAAAGTTGGGCCACGTTCTCCCACAACCACTGCGATCTGACAGTCAACCTGATCAACTTGACGGACTTTCAGGTGTCAACAAAGTGAAAACGGAAAAAGCAAACATGTTGTACGATGCCATCGCCACTCTGGCGCTAGTTTGTCATACCCATGGTGTTGCCTTTGCAATTGAGAATCCAGGCAACAGCCATTATTGGAACACTTCTCCAATGAAGTCCCTGCAGCAGAAGGTCCCACATCACTACAACTTTCATAACTGTTGTCATGGCGGTGAACGTGACAAACTCACATCATTGTTAGTCAACAACAATTGGCTTGACAGCCTGGAAGGCCGTTGCGATAAACAACATCAACACAAACCTTGGGTGCCTACTGTGCAAAATGACAAGCTGCATTTTGCCACTAGCCAAGAAGCTGCATATCCCTGGTTGTTGTGTGAGCGCATCATTCATGCCATTCGCTTTGCACTTGAACAAAGAGGGGCCTTCGTTCACGAAACGTTGGAGCAACAGTTTTTTGACGAAGATCAATCTACAACCCAGAGATTAGTGCTCGGTGCCCTTCCTAGAGGCATGAAACTCAAGCCATTGGTTGCCGAGTTCATTGATTATACTTATGCAATTGTCAATCCACAGAGTTCAATTTTCCTTGACACGCACAGTTCGTCACTGCCTAAAGGTGCTCGCATCACATCTCGTCAATTGGGAACTGGGGCGAAAATGCGGGACGAGATCATGGAGAAACTTCGTGACAAGACATTGGTCATTGAGAATTTTGTTGGTGAGCAATTTGAGCTTTGCACCATAGGTATGCCCTGGAGATCCAGAATCTTTCTTGGAACGTGCCTTCAAAGCAGGTCATCCCAGAAGTCTTGATGGAGTGGTGAGTGACTTAGTCGACGAAGTTGCCAAGCAGAATTTTCATGGTGACATGTTTGAACTTGCCAGCAAGAGGATCAACTTTTTCAAATACTGGAACGGTCGTGCAAAAGAGTTGGAAGGCAAACAACGCGACATGTTGAAGACAGCTCCAGATCACGTGGCCAGGATTTTGTCTGGCAAGAGGGTGGCGCTCATGCAGGAACTACTTGAATCAGTTGGCTATCCGGATACGTCGTTAATCCCGGAAATGGTTCAAGGTTTCGGTTTGACGGGGTGGATGACCAAGTCAGGCATTTTTCCATCTCGTGTTCGACGTCCAAAATTTGATAAGTCCACGTTGGTCAAACTTGCGCAAGGCATAAACCATTCAACTTTAAGATCCATGGATAGGCGCCAAGACAGCGAACTTGAACAGGGTGCTTGGGACGAAACGTGCAAAGAGTTGAATGAAGGTTGGCTTTGGAAGGACGAGAGCAACAGCAAGGACGTTGTCATCGCCAAACGCTTTGGCATAAAACAGGGGGCCAAAATTAGGGTGATCGACGATTGTTCGGTTTGCGGTCTGAATTCCACCGTCGGGCTTCGCGAAAAATTTCGCATTCACAACATTGATCAGTTAGCAACAATGATGGCTCATTCATTCAACATTTCTCGTGGACGACATCCTCGTGTTGTTGGCCGAACATACGATTTGAAATCTGCTTATAAGCAATTTCCTATCAGCGAGGAATCAAGATCACTTTTGAGAATTGCAGTCCATGAGCCGGGAAAGAATACACCGCAGCTGATGGGACTTGACGTGTTGCCCTTCGGGGCTGTTGCCTCTGTCGCAGCCTTTTTGCGCATTTCGATGGCAGTCTGGTTTATAGGCATTCGTTGTCTTGGCCTTTACTGGACTGCATTTTATGACGACTATTCAGTTGTTTGTCGAAGCGAAATGGCATCCAATACTTCATGGGCATGTGAGTCTCTCTTTAAATTGTTGGGGCTTCGTTTTGCACAGGACGGCAGCAAAGCTACACCGTTCGATTCACAGTTTAGAATGTTGGGTCTCGTTGTTGATCTCAGTGACAGTCATCAAGGCATCATGCGGATATGCCATACTACAGAGCGTGGTGCAGAGTTGTCGTCGGCTGTAGATAAGGTGTTGACAGACAAAACTTTAAGTGTGAAAGATGCAGAAAGGTTGAGAGGCCGAATGATATTCTTCGAGGGTCTCACTTATGGCCGAACCGCGAACACTGCCATCAAAGGTCTTGGACGTTTTTGCGTTGGTGACAGGACGCAGTCCCTTGATGTTGAGGCTGTACGACACCTCGAGTTCCTTAAGGATCGCATTGCTTCTCGTGTGCCCATTGTGATTTCAAAAAGCCTTTATGATACATGGTTCATATTCACAGATGGAGCGTGCGAGCCAGAAGCTAGGCGTGGATCAGTAGGAGGGGTTTTGTTTGCACCAAACTTTCAATGCATTTCTTTCTTTTCTGCCGATATTCCCATTGATTTCATGGATGCATTTTTGAGCAGATCTAAAAATCCCATTCACGAGATTGAGCTTTTACCTGCTTGGTTTGCACTTGTCTTGTGGCGTGATTTGATAAAAGGCTGCCAAACCGTTCATTACATTGACAATGAATCCAGCAGGATGGCTTTGGTGAAGGGATATGGTGAAACTCTTTTCGGAAGTCGCATAGTCAATGCGCATGTTGAACAAGAAAATTCTTTGCAACTACGTAGCTGGTATGCCAGAGTACCAAGCTATTCCAACATAGCTGACGGTCCAA
>DF240174.1:9046-32591 GCA_000507305.1 Breviolum minutum Mf 1.05b.01
ATATTTCTTTTTATTATATAATTAATAAAACATTATTTATAATTCTTTATTTTACTTAAATTCTATTTATATTCTTAATTTTAGATATTTATTTTATTTTTATTTATAAATATATGAAAATTATATTTATATTATATTCATAAAATATATATTATATTATAACTATATCATATTTATTATATATATATCTATATTTTATAATCTTATATCTATATTCGATTTATAATCTTTATATCATTCTTATTTCTTATCTATATTATATTCATCTTATTATTTTTGTGATAATTTGATATATAATAATCAATTAATTTATTACGTTATTATTTGAACCTGCAATTTATATCATGCTACATTGGGGATTATTTTTGTATAATATATATCTTCTTTACAAATATCTATTTAAACGATGCTACGTCTTTATTTTGTGTCGGATTTTTTTTTGGGGATCAGGTCGCAAGTCTGGAATCAATCAATCCATTTCAATGATTATAACTTACAACAATATGTACAAAAAGATAAGATATGCTATATAAATATCAACCTGGGAATTTTGGGAATGATGTTTTACGATGTTTTATGCAATGTGGTTGGCCATTCTTGACAGTGAGCGGGCCTGACCATCTTCACCCCGAAGCTCAGCAGTTGGTGATGTGGCCACGCTTGAAGCTTTGCAAGGGGAGCCTGGGCCATCTTACAAACAATGGAGGGTGGAAGTGATAAAACTATATAAAACCATCAAGTCTTTAATAACTCGGAGTAGTATTTCTGACTATTCTTGATCTCTTAGATCTGAGAATTTTGAAAGATCCGGCTTCTTCATATTTCTTGTTGCCTTGCCAGTAAAAAGGACCCTAGCAACTGTGAGAGCTTTGGGGTTTGATAAGCGCCTTTCTTTGTCTTGGTCTCTGCCGGCATGCTGGAAACATTTTGAATATCATTTTAATGAATTTTCATTTAGTCCATCAAAGAAATGCCTCAAGGAATACCGCCTCTCTTCCCTCTCTCAGGAAACATCTGAAACAAGACAATCTCATGACATTGCAAAGTGCACATCAAACGGTCCAGCAACATGGCATCGGGGATGCCATGATGCCATGACCAGCAAATCATTCCCTGCCTTGCAAAGTCACGGGCGAAAGCTCCTCCCGGGGCCTGAAGGGAACTACATCTACAACATAAGATGTGCAACCTCCAAAATCCATGGATTTCTTATGATTTCTTCCCATTCCAATAATATTCCAATGCTGGTGTGTCTTCAATTATAGTGATTTGCTTGCTAAAGTTGCTATACCTTGGTTACCACCTTATCCTTACTTTTCCAAACCACCGATACAGTGGCAAGTTTGCTGTCCGGCCTCATGCTTGGACTGCAATACGTGGCCTCCGAAGTATCTGACGCAGCGTCCTACATGTCAGTTCTGTGACTCGTAACGATGCCCCCAAATTATTGCATATCAGGTATGACCTGAAAAATCACCTTAAGGATGATAAAGATTGCTAAAATATCAAGCAATTCCGCAGTGCACCTCTTACATCCCAAATGATTGGGATACTTGTTGGATTTTGTTAGGCTGATTATATTTTCCATGTGCGAGGGTACATCAAACAGAGGGTGATGCGAGAAATTCCGGCATTCTGATCAATCATCACTGAACTAAAGATGCAGTAACCGTCGAAGTCTACCGCCTCAACATTGCGAACGATTTCGAACGTCTCATCCGGCTGCCTGGTTCTGAACTCCTGGGCTTCCTGGCGTGGGGTGAATTATGGGTATGTCTTAAGATCAGGGGTGCTAACCATCATTGGTTTCCGAAATTTCCTCGCAAAATCATCCAAAATCAATACATGTTGAGCGTCCCTAAATTTGAGACACAACTGTGTGGTCCTGCCAACTACTGGGGACGAAAATGATGATTGAAACAAGATTTAATTTACATCAAGAGTGCAAAGACCTCCAATCCCAAACTACCAGACTGAAGTCGCTTGTTGCAAACAAAGCAGCTGCTGCTTCTTGTGATTTGGACTGGAGGTAAATATGTGAGTTCTTCGCTCTTCAGGTCTGTCATTTATCATTCTCCATCTCTTCACTTCACCCGCCAGGAAGTAAACATACCACCCAAAAATTGCAAAGGAGATCCCACCAACTCAATCATCACAAGTCTGTTCACAACTCGCAGCAAGTGTTCCAAGCTGCTTTGTGCGATTGCGTTTTATGTAGTCATCAATCAAACAAAAGTGGTTGCTCAGACTTTTCGACCATCCCTGGCTTTTTTACCCAAGTCTTTGAGGGTCTTGAAATCCGATCAGCACGTATGGCTGGTAACCCCAACAGCTTCACAATCAAAAGCACCGGGTCAATCAAACATCGACCATTCAGAAGCAAAGCTGTCACTAATCCAACTTGACCCATGTTTTGCGTCACAACTTGGAGCGTTGAAAAACGTTGGATGTGCGCTTTTCCAACCTCCTGACTTTCCTTATCTGCAACCATATAGGATTGAGCCAAATCTTCACGCTCCACAGCGGCACTCAACGAGAGCTCCTCCGAGTTTTTACAGGAAAAAAAATCAAACATGCTACCTTTGGGATGGTTTGGATACTGTACACTGTGAATATGGAAATATGCGATACTGTTGACAGCTGAAATCCTGCACTACTTAATTTGTCCAACTATTTACATGGTTCCAAAAATGCTAGGTGGTGGGATTCAGAATATTATTGACATGTGTAGTCTTGATTTTCTACCCCGCGTGAGTCCTGCGAATTGTTGAGGAGCCACTTGGTCAAACGTAGACCTTTAGGCGAGAGTTGCAAGAGATCCTTTGCATGCTTACGGCAGCAAGCAGCAAGCTCTGATTCGTCCACCACCTCGCCAAGGGGGCCCAAGGCAGATTCCAAAATTTACAAACGGACCATGGATTCATGATTTCATGACCAAACAAACTCAAAGCAGGATCTTACAAGGCAGGTCCCCAGAGTCCCACTGTTCTTTATCATTTCGAATACATCTTCCAAACCACATTGTTATCATATTGTCTTACAACTCAAGTTACCAGCCAGAAATGCTTTGCAGACCCTGGACATCCCGAAGTCCAGCCTCATTCAGCAATCCCCATTGCTCCGCTTGATCTGTGGAAATCTCTTTTCCAGTCAAAAGAGCTTGAGCAGCTCGGCCACGGCCCACAATTCGCGGCAGGAAATAGCTGGTGCCCAACTCTCCTCCTGACGGTGTTTGCTGGTGAGCCCTGAGGATTGAAAAACGTCTCCAGAATTCTCCAGAAATAATGGAGAATAGCCAATGTACATGTTGACCTTAAATTTAAGCTAACCTACCAGTTTAAACACCTCGGGTGGACTGTTGTTGCTTTTGCAAAACATATGTTTTTCGCATTTATGGGAACCTCTCCTCCAAGGCCAAGCTTCACAAAGGATGCCAAGAAACGCGACTTCTTCGTGCACCCGATACGCAAATCTGCTGCCAAGGCGAGACTCATTCCAGCACCGACAGCAGCACCGTTCACACCGCAAACCACAGGTTGTGGTATCCTTGCGTGTCAAACAAACAAACGTAACAAACCACGAAATTTGCAAAGCAATTGGAACGCACTCAGCTGAAAATTATACACCGCCTCACTGAGGGTCTTTTCAGATACGCTCAGTGTCAGAACACATGAAATAGCCACTCAGGGTACAACAAAGTGAACAAAATGAATGGAAAAAGCTCAAAACAACACAAAAATAAAGGTTTTTTTTTTCAGAAATTCTCTCAGCGTCTCACGAAGCTTCTTGATCAATCCACTGAAGGCATTTTGTAAGAACGGAGTGTTAGCCTTGGACATCGTCGAGTCTTTCAAATCGTATCCTGCACAAAATGCTGCACCTTCACCTCGAAGGATCAAAACTCGAACGTCCTTGATCTGCTCAGTTCGGGTCACTGGATATTGCAAGACGTCCAAGATTTGATGCAATTCACGAACAAACCTGGCACTCATGGCATTCATAGCCTTTGGGCGATTCAGGATCACTTCTAAGATCCCATCTTCTGGCTGGCAAACTTCCTTGGCATGAGGACAAGGGGAATGCCATGGAATAGCAAGGGTGCAACAACTGACCTCAGCAGTAGAGATACTTAGAAACATCACAATACATAACCCGAAACCCGAAACATATTCTGTAAGCCTTTCATCCAAATGTGCATTGTGCTTGCTCCAGTCCGAGGGTCGAAGCAAGTGTATTGACCAGACTTGATACCTTCAGCAGTCGTTGGACCAGCAGTGTCTGCAACATCACCAAGCGGCCCAAATGGCATGATGAGGTTTCTGAGAACCCCCCCACGGTGTGGCTGTATTCCACTTGAAAGGTTGACGAACAAAATCAAACATGAAAAAATTCAATAGCAATATATTTGAAGATACCATCCTCTGCATTTAAAGTTCCAGGACCTTTGGCAAAGCGCTGGACTTGCTGCTTAATGTCTAAATCTATTTTGACAAACAGTGTGTCGCTGTCAGACTCTCAGCTTCTCAAGCTTTGGGCCAACGGCCTGTTGAGATTTCCTTTGCGGCCACTTCCAACTTTCCCTATCCATATCTTAGTCATAAAGTCTTCATGGTCCGCTATACTCTACATACCTTCTTGTTCAATTGAGGACTCATACCCTTGTCATATTTCTATCATATCTTATCTCGCTTTGAAGTTCATCGTCAAAGTACTCAAAAATCAACCAAATGATTGCTGCACATGTCTCATTTGAGGCTCCTGATTGTCCTCTTGGCTCAACAGCCTCAGCCAGTTGCTGCCTTAGGGAAGGTGCGTCAGTTCTGAGTATGGTGCTTGAGATCACATGCCACCTGAGATCACATCAATTATTTATCTATATATAATAGATCTCAGCTAAAATACTCTTCCCACTTCAACTTTGGAAAAATTTCCTCAGGCATTGGCAATTCTTGAATCTGCTTGATGGAGCTGGACTGGCATCGACAAGCCAAGTCGACGCTTTCTCCCATAGCTGTTGTTCATAGACAATTAAAGCATCCAAAGAGCAAATCGACCAAATTGAAATAGAGTGAAGTCTATAACCCTGAATTTATCTCACAGTGATGCTTGTGGTCGCTCCTGTTGTGAATGTCGACGTCACTACATCATACCAATATGTCTCATCTGCAGTTCCAGCATTCCCAGGACCATTGGTCTAACAGTGAGTTTCGGTGATGTTACTAGCAGCTGCAAAGGTTCAGAGACTGCCTTCGCTTGACAAAAAAGCAGGTTTAGTGAACACATTCAAAGACATGTCACCGGTTTCATAGATACTAAGATGTAAGAAGGGGTCACAAGTCACCGACGCATTCAAGGACGGTGCTTTCCACCGTGTTCCAGTCCCATTCCCAAAACGAGACAGTGCGAACTGCAGACCGGTCAAAGGCATCATTGGCCCGCCTTGTTGCAAATTTCAAGCAGCATGGAATAAAATCAAATAAGATGACAGGCAACATTGCTCCAAAATAGCTTGTTTCAATTCATGTCCACATTTAAAGATTTGAAATCAAGACAGAAATCTCCAGCTATAAAATCACAATCAACAGAGTGTACCCCCCAGTTCAGCGAATTGGCTAGGAAAAAAACTTCAAAACTTCATTCTAATCTCCAACTTCTATCCCTAGAAGACATATACAAAAAAGGTTCAAAATATATAGTTGAAAGATGACAAGTACCTTGGAACCAGCCTTGTCAGCTTCTCCAATTCCACCAAGGTTAGTGAGACCACCTGATAGCACGTGATGAGACTATGAGCGATCTTTGTTAAACTCTAAGCCTTGAAAATACCTCTTGACTTGGTCACTGAAGGTTGGGTTTTTATTGTTCGCAGAACATGTCACTTGACACCTATCGGTATTACATGGTATGACAGTAGTAGTTCTGGCAGGTATAATTGACTCAACACTTGTGCTGTCTCATCCAAGGATGTCTTCATTGCGCCTTCTTCAGCTGAGGACAGCTGCACGAAACAGCCTGGAGACACTCCGAATTCTTGGCAGAAACGGGTGATTGAAGATCCTAAGCGCTCCTTCACTATCACTATTGCTGTGCCTTTCCTTCAAGACATACCATAGCAAAAACTGTCACTACAACCAACCTGGGAGTGGGTTTCTTGGGATGAAAGCCAAACTTTCCAAAAAACCTACACGGCCACAAGGCCACCAAAACCACAGACCAATCCGGACTAGCAAATCGCAGGTTTGAGTCCAAAGACGCATGGGATTCCACTTCACACATAACAAGTTGGGTGAGCAGAATAGACCAACAAATCCAAAACATTCCCATATCTCAAGAGCTTTTATATGGTTTTAATGTCCCTCACCATCTAACTCCAAAACCAACCATGTCTTTGTTGGTGAAGTGGTAAGGATATCTGGCTCCTATCGATCCACCTGAGTCTGCTCCTCAGGTCGTTCGTTGTGGTTGGCTACTTGGGCATCAAGTCCTTGGTCCGAAAGATTAGTTTCCCCATCGTCTGGTATGTAAAACAACTAACATTATGTAAAATAGTGTAAACAAATTACTGATATGATTCAAACATACAATCAAGCAACATATATGTACTGACATTTCCTGAATTGATATTGTCATGATACGATATTTGGAAAACATCGACTAAATACAACAATTATACAACATATGTGTTTTTCTCGATGTTTTTTGTTTATTTTCAATGGACGTATCTTTTGACTACGCTTGATGTTTCATCTCCCAGGCACTGCGCACCGCTTGCGCCAAACCATCCACCTGTTTGGAGGGAAGGGAAGGGAAAGGTTGCTCCCGCAGGGGTTGGTCATGTTTGGTATGGGCAACCAGGCAGAGATATTCCAATATGTTGCAGCTAAATGTATCTAAATGTGGCCTTTCGTGTGCACTTGGAAAATTCATCACTGGTTTTTGTCAAAAACACTAAGTCAATTTTCCAAGACCGTTTTTGTAGGGAAGTTCAAAAACCCCCTCTGTTTCTGGAAAGTGTCAACCCGGCCTGTTGAAAAAGTTCTGTAGACCTTCGTTCCATGTCCAGCCGCAACTCTTGCACGGATTGCTCCAGTGACCAAAGCCTTGCCAGAATCAGTGGCAAATTGGAGTGTCGAAGGTTCATCGTTTTGGGTCATTCCTTTGCTACCAAACGGCGGCCATCCCAGGTGCTAAAGATCACAGGTTCTGAAATCCTCCGTAGAAAAGCTATAAGATGCTATAAGACTATTTCATGCTAGAGGAAATATGAAAGAATTTGAACTTTTTTGGTGGTACTGATGCTTGTTGTCATCCTTTTCTACACAGAATCTGCAGCGCACTCACCGGACTTACAGGAAGAGGGGTGACAGCCAGCATGCATCAAAGGAGTTAGATACACGCGTTGTTTTGGAATGCTGCCTGCAGTGACCTTGCCACGCTCCCTGAAAACTGGAAAACTGATGAAAATTGCCCCTCTATCGGACACCTTCCATGCTGTGCACGCAATGCATACATGTTTGGAAGGTCGCGGTTGTCAAAGCAACATACTTTAGAGACACTGCATACACATACAGATACATGAGAAAACATATGAATTCCAAGATCCTAGCATCCCACGATTCCAGCATCTGCCACTTTTTTAAAAAACCGTGAAACTACAAAAACAAGTATAGAAGAAATTGTGTTTTTGCAAACGAAAGAAGAAAAGAAGGGACACCAAGGGAAAACATGGTAATCCGATAAAAAACAAGAACCTTTGTGCACAGCAAAGGCAAAACAAAAGGACCCAGGAGGTAAACCACCTCACCTAATAATCAATATGCATTTTAGACTTGCCTCGCTTCAAGAAAGTGTTTATGTGTGCACTAAGAGAAGAACGGAACGAGAACAAACGCACAAAACAAGGTAGAATACAGAATGCACGGTATCGTCCTTATCATCTCCTGCGTTTCTGCCACATTGAGCCACTGGGAATTTGTAGGGACCCAATGGGGATCGATAGGGGGCCCATTTGCCAAGTGCTTCCCCTAGACTCTAGACCAGTGGATTTCGCAATTGACAGTCTTACCTGAATCTTACCTGAAGATACTTCAGATTTGCCGCACGCGCTTTTCCTGTCTTATCCTTTCATCCATGTTTGTCCATTGACATGAAACATGCTGCCTGTTTTAAATTGACAGAAAACATATCGAAAAGTATCAAAAAACGCGCCCACAAAACACATCCCAATCTGACAAAGACGACGCCTCATGTGGATCTCTGGCGGCCGCGTCAGTGGGGACGCTTGGGGGTTGTGGCCCTGGCGCCAAAAGTGACATTGAGACAAAACTTGCATTAAGGTCTTGTCCAGACATTAGGTTTGGTCTCCTTTGAATCGTGACTAGTTTTACTTGTTTTTTAAAGTTGAGCTAAAGTTATCCCCCTTGTTTCGACTCTGATGATACATCTCCCTCCAAGCTGGAGTTGTACACATTATCTTAGTATTACAGAAATCTGGAACATACAAAACATACACTTTTATGTGTTTTGATGGTCAACTCCCCTCAAGATCTACTGCTCTGTTGCCTTTACTGGTGAATCTCACAGTTGTTTTTCTTTTTCTTGATGCATTTCCCATAGACTCTACATACCCTTTGGGCCTGGGTCCATCCAAAAATTGCTAGCCGTAAGCATGTCCAAGGAATTTTTGGAGGTTCCAGTGTTTCAATTGGAAATATTTCTCATGGAACTTCGATAGTAAGGGTATGGACCGGAGTCGTCCCAAACAGCTTGAAGCCAACTCGCTTGGGCTGCCCCACCTCTGTCAAGGGACCAGTGTTCAACATGGGCCTTGCAACGGCTCGTTGGTGGGATTTTTTGCATATCTGAAAGACGTGGTTCTGTTGATTTCAATGGAAAATGAAAACCAAGTTCTGTTGATTAAGTGTTTCTTGTTGATTATACACCGGAAATTCGTATAATTTGAGATATAGATACCCAACATGACGCCATCTTTGAAAGGATATATGTTTTTTTACCCATCATTTTAGGTATCCTTGTTAGTTTTTTTCTTTTTTCGGGAGTGTAACACAAATAAGCCAAATCTTGCGGATGTTTTCTTTGATAACACAAGTTGAATCACACCCCAAAAAAGGTGGGAAATATTTCCAAATCATCTGAAAAATGATCAGTTGTAGTTTAGCGGATCAATACCAGGACTCGATACACCATTTCCCACCATGAGGGCTTTCAAGGATTGACCACAAGCCTATGTCCAACTTGGAGAATGTCCGCAGGTAAATCATGGCGTATCCTTTCACTACTGTTTGAAACTTTCCACCATAGAATATACTAGAACTGTTTGAAGTCAATTTAGCTCTTTACGCATAGTCTATGTTTAGAATTGAGAACCATGAAATGATTTAAAATTTAAAAGTACACCTGACACCAAAAAAACATTTAAGTTGATGATAGGACCAACAGGACCCTGTCAAAGCCCTTTCAGTTCTTACTTCAACCTCTCTGCATATCACAGGTCTTCCCCCACCTTGGAGGAGGAGGAGTGCAAGGATATGTTGTACATGGCAGCGGCTGTGGTGCTTTCACTGCTGGAGCAGTCTGAGGCTGAGCTGCTTGAGTGGTGGCTGCCTGCCGCTGGTCTTTTGGCGCTCTTTTCGGCGAAAACCACCGAAAGGTGTAAGGTGAAGTCTAAATGGAGAATTTTGTTGAAAAATGCTGGATGATATTAGATGAAGATTATATACAAAATAAGATACAAGAAAAGAAATAAAGTTTAGTATATTCTCTTTGCATATACAATTTGCAGGAACGCAGAATATCTCAAAATCCTGCTGAACGTCTCCGACGGGACTGAATTGCATGTCATTTTTTTGATGGTTACAAAGAAATTGCACTAAATATCTGAACGGCGCGACGCTCATAAAAAGCAAACTGTCAAAGAAAACAACACAGCATTCGGCTTTCTTCCCTGAAATCTGCCGCGCTTCTAGAGACTGTTGTTGCTCTGGATTCTTTTGCTCTCATTGATATCCTTGCTAATGGGTGGCCTGCTTTGGGATACGTGGTGACACGCCTTCCAGGTAAACAAAGCTGGAATAGTGCCATGAATGGTGCGGGATTGGAGAGGAAGTATCAACATAGTGGTGCTGAAAAATCCAATCACAACAATGCACAAGAACGTTTCAAGACTCTGTTGTCAAGTATCTGAGCTGTTGAGCAATCTACGTGAGACGCATTGACCCTTCAGGCTTTTCGATCGAAATGAAGGGCTGCCGAAGCACGAGTTTCATGGCACAATGCGCAAAATAGCAAACATCCACCCAAACGACAGCGGCCCACTTCTCGCAAATGGGCCAAGTCGGGAGAAAGATCAAAACCATGTATCATTCAAGTACAACCAACAAAATTTTAAATATATACCTTCCCACATCTTGATTCAGAACATTCCTATATCATAAAGATTCACACTCACTTTGACATTTTTGTGTTTCAGAACGTTTTTTAGATTTTTAGCATGTTTTTGTTTCACATTATTTTCCACGTCAAGGATTCCAGGATTCCATAATTTCTATCAGGGATCAACGACTCAACGGGCCGCCTTGGAATTGTGGATGAGATGATGTTGGCCCTTGGTTCCATGGACGTTTGGAACTCGATGGAAACACCAAACACAACGTGCAAAATATTTCTGCAGCTCTCAAATATGCATGAATTTCTCAAATCCTTAGTGATAATTGTACGTACAAATATCATCAAATAGTCTTAGATCACTACTGAAGCAAGCATCAACGTTTCGGTATCTGGATCTGCCAAATTCAAATATCTAATTACAGGCAATCAAAACGGTTGGATCTTCGTTCGGCTAGCCACAACATGTGGAAGATTTGGAGATGCTGCTGGGCTTCCCAAACACCGCACAACACCCTCAGTAGGAGGCGCTCCTTCAAAGGATGGGCTAAACTTGTGTCAATCACTAGGCGACTTACTCCCCTGAAGCTGCAGGACAGGCACGCTATGGTGAACTCCTAGGGAGTTCAGTCTGGGGAAGGTGCAAAATCGTAGTGTGTTTGACCAATTTGGGATGCAGAAATTTGGGATCTTGTTTATGTTCGCTTTGAATGACCATGATTTTCAAGCTCAGCTTCACCACTCGGATTCCTGCCTTCTCCTGCTACCCTTGGTGACATCTCTGGCCGCAGCACCACACTGTGCCGATGAACTGCTTCACCTTGGATCGAACATGGAGAAAACCGCCATTCTCCGTGGGTTTGATCTTTTACTTTCAATGGAAAAAACAACTGAAAATCACATCCTTCCTGTTATTGTCTTAGTAATTCCTTAAGTGGAATGCTGGTGTCGATGCTGGTAGTCATTTTTTGTCACTGCTGAAAGGGCCCTGCCTGGAGCATCCTTGGCCAGCCTGGAAGACATTAGCCCGCCGTAGACCCCAAACAGTTTATGCGGAATAAAAACAAAAAAAGAGGCAAGCAACAATCATAAACAAGAATGAATGCCAAGAAAGCTTTGACACCACCATAGCACACAGAAAAAGAAAGTAAAGAATGAATGGAAAAAGAAAGCAGGAAACAAGAAGAAGGGAGACGAAGAAAGGGAAACAAAGAGACCAAACCAGCAGGAAGAATCAACCACCATACAGCAGAATACTGCATCTATCTTAAACGCAATCCAAACCCCACAGAACTTGACTATTTCCATTTCAGCAGGTTTCCCGACCTCACAGCCACCGAATGTCGTGGAGCACGTAGCACTTGTGGGCGCGTCTCTGGCCTTGGATTTTTTCCATGATTCCAGATATGGCTGTTACGTAACAAAAGGACTGCAAGATTGATCATCTTTCGATTCGTATTTAGTATCGATAGATCCATGTATATTATCCATTTTGGGGGTCTCAATGCTCAATCATTTGGAGCCACACCCATATCTTTTAATGTTGGATATTGATATAGATGGGTAACGATGGATATGGGCCATTCTCCCGACAACGGTGCTGCCTGTCGATGAGGATTCTGCTTATAGATGGAAGGGGTTGCTCTATTGACCGTTCAGGTTGGTTGATCTATAAGAACATGATCAAGGAGGACTTTGGGAGGACTTGGACCCTAGTTGTAGCTTGCAGGTAAAGTTTAGACCTGTGGAAACCTGTCTGGTCAGCAGAACGAATTTCAATTTTTATTTTCATCTAAGCAAAGGTACAGTGCGGTATGTGTCTTGCACTTCAACAACTGAACATTTGACAATTCATTCGAACTTAATCGAATTCCTGTAGGTTTCAAACATCAAGATTTCAACTTCAACATATATGGTTCTAGGCCACACCAACCTCTGCGAGTTTTTTTGTATCCCGGAGTAAAGCACTGGGTTGCACTCGGGTTCCCCGACAATGCTGCACCGGCACTTGACCATCGCACAGCACCAGGCCAACTAGGCCTCAAACATGCACGAGTTTGGGGTGACCAACACTGAGCCAGCCGATCCTCACTGGGGTTGGGGCCTCATGGACGCCACAGGAACAGCTCTTTGTCCGTTTTCAAAGGATCACAAGGATCTCAACGTCCAATACAAAATAGTTTACTGCATGCACATTGTGTGGGCTGGCTGGTATCTAAATTCTTGAACAAACACATCGGAGAAATGCCAGAAACTGTTCCAAGCTTCTGTATGGCTAAATGAAACTGATGAAGAAACTTGCCAAAGGAACTCAGAACAACTACCTTACCGTCTGTTGGCATGTCCAGTGCTTTCATCTGTCCCGTGCTAAAGCCGAAATTGCTTCATGGTTTGTAGACGAGCTTGGCTGATCTTTCACTTTGCCTTGACTCATCCTCTAAAGGCTTAACATTTGCAAACAGTCTCTGCACCTCACCCTTTTTGACATAAACATGCTCACCTGCAGATATGCAGTGATATGAGCGACTTCAATGACTAAAGAGGCAGCCTCTGTAGCACCACCTAATTCTATCTAATTCTACGGCCTGCATCTGCAACATATCAAACAGGTTTAATGCGGTTCTTGTATATAGAAAACATGAAAATATAGAAAAGAAATGATGGAGGTAAATATTCAGTAACTCACTATATAATTTGATGATAGCTTGATTCTTGGCGGCATATCAAATCATCTGGAGAATTGAAGCCCTCATGAAACCTATCAAGTCCCTTAGGTGCAGATCAGAAAGTTAGCATGCAGTGGTACTATTCATAAGAACTTCTGATCCTAGAAATGGCTCTTTTATTGGGACCTCTTACCACGAGAGTAGCTCCGTTTTTTTGCCATGTTCACACATGTTCACCCTCTTTGCTGTAGCTTTGACAACCAGGAGCCATCTACATTGAGCATTTTCTCACTCCTTTAAGTGTCCTTTGGATAGAATCGGCCAAAGGATTGGGTGCACAATTTCACCATCCGTTGTGCTTCAAGATCTTCGGATGTCTCCAAATTTCGAAAAAATCCTCGAGGAAGCTGAGGACTAAAACCTACCTGACTGTGAAAAGTAGCACAGGCAGCTTCTAATGTTGTGGACCAGCGAAAAAAACCACTGGAGCTGATCTCATCCAAACGTCCATCTAACATTTCCTTTCGTAGTTCATCAGATAAGGCAGTTTCAAGATGCCAAAAAAGCCAAGACATGGAACACAGCGTCGCCGCCGAAGCTCCGGCTCGTACATGCCCATCTTCAACCAAAGCCTCCGCCAGCATCACCCCATTTTTCAGGTGTCTTGATGGTACGGTCGAAGCCTCCGGTGCTTCCGAAGCCTCCGATGCGGCTTCCGACGCCTCCGGTGCTTCGGCGTCTTCGGCCTCTGCCGCTTCTGCGGGTGGCTCCGACACATCCACCTCTTCCACGACCGTCTCCAGGTTGAAAGCCTGCGAAATGCGGTGATGAGCCCCCTGGATGTTTTTACAGTTGGTGTTCGGACTTGAAACAATACTATTCAAAAAACAAAACTTTCGTTGAATGATTGGTGCGAATGATATATCATTTTCTTGAAAGCAGCATGAAGCATCCTGAATCCTGTCTGAGCCTTCAAAGACTCATCCAACAAGAGCACTTGCACCTTCACCGGCAAGGACACGCCCATGCGAGCAGCATCTTCTCGCAAAATCAACGCGGCCTCCAAGGGCTCTTCCTCTGGCGGCAGCTGCAACATGGCTTGAATCGCCAAGGAATACCTGAGATCGACGGCCGCGTTGCGTAGTGGTTAGTTGGCACACACACACACACATGCATAAGATCCATGATCAAGACAACATGAAAGTCAAGAAGTCTGGTAATTAGTTAAAGTTATTTTGTACATGGTGTTTCCAAAGAGTTCATTTTGGAAAGGAGAAACATCAAGGATTGCATAGGATTGCCCCGTCAACATCAGTCAACTCCAATTGTGCCCAGGATCTTTGATAGCTGTTGGCACCAGTTGGGATTGATTCGCCAAGTTGAAAGAAAACTAAACAAAACAAGAAAACAACGAAGCCATCCTGCGGGTTGAACAAATTACTTGCATCTTCATTTATCTTGTAAATATCTTGAAAATTAATCCAAGCGATCACTGCTCAGGTACAAGGGAGCTTCTAAACGAAATCGCCAGTCTTCTCGCACATATTTTGCCAATTCTCTTACTTCCATCAGTTTTTTCTCATCCAAAAACTTGGACATCACAGCATAAACCACAGTAGTATCAGGTGGATGTTCTAACCACGTGCCATAGAGCTTTATAAGCTCCATCGCTTCAGACTCTTCTCGTGCAAGCATGGTAGCTGCCAAAAGCCGAGTGGAAATTTCGCGGTGTTTCAGTTTCACTCCAAAGTTGTAGAAAAGATTCATGGTTTGCAAAGCAAAACCCAAATCTCTCTTAGTCCGAACTCCACGTAAAATTGCGAATAAATCCCAAACTCCCACTTCTTTGTGATTCACCGCGCCAATGTGTCCAAACTTCTGTTTCAAATCCTCATAGAGTACATTTGGTCTCTTCAATTCCACTGCATCTGCTGCCCCACGGCAACTTGGAAGCAACAGTCCCTTCTGCAAACGACATCGCGGGAGACGCGCTAACATTGGCCCAGGCTTTATGCTATGACTGTAGGTCCAAAAACAGCCCAGTTGACGCAAAGAACTGGACCCAATAAATTCACAGGCAGTAGAAATTGACCAAAATTTAACAAGAAGGCCACTCATTTCCATCACCAATTTGTGGCAAAATACATCTTTCATGATACAGCTTGTTTCAAATGCACATCCTATTTGGCCGACTAGCTTCTCAGCAATTCATGGGGCCCATCATTGCCCCCCCAAAAAAGACAGGAGTGTTTTTTCCCACGCGGCCCGGCACGGCAGAATCCTGGAAAGCCTATGCCTCGTCTGGGCACAGTTTTCATCCAGCTGCAACTTGGAATGTTTGGATAGTCTCAGTTTGTAACCCCCAGCAGTGTTGCTTTCTTTTTGGACAAAGAATCCAACCCCATCGATAATGTATGGAAATCTCATGAAATCTCATATACTTCCAGAATTGGGGGAGAATCCAGTTCTTGGATGCAATCCTAATCGTGAACAAGGGGATGCAATCCTGCAGGTCTATCTGCCACTCGTGATCCAGAGGAACGTTCCTTTGGATCTATGATGATGAATGATGATTATAACGTGAATGGTGGCCTTTTTACATGCACTGCATGATTTCCGACAAAATGACAGACCCTCATGTTGCTGCAACACTAGGGCTCCTACGACCAAAAACGCCCTTGACAGCTTCACTACAGTTTCTGCGCAAACATTTCCAAGGAAACGGGTTTGGCCAGAAGAGGTCAAGCTCAATAATGAATATATAGTAGATGAGTTGAATGCTTCAACAGAAGTGTTCTCTGCATCCAAACATGTTCCAAGCTAAGTTGCTGCAGTGAATTTCTGCAGCGAAAATGCTTCCGCATCGATTCCGTGCAGCTAGGGGATCAGCACGACCCACCAAAGCAGCAAGAATAAACCAAATACAAGAAAAGACACTCATCGCTCATATAGCAATTTCCCATCTGTCTCAATGCAGAGTTACAATCGCGATACAACCGTGTGCTGGGAATGCACTGAAGGAAGACATAACTAAGACTTGCGGCATCAAATCAAACTATTGAATATATAACTATATAAGACAAACATCATAAAAGCAAACATTTTCCAAAATCTGTTGGATTTCGGAGCAACCTTGTATTGAAAAAGGTGTCTAACAAAACCAACGGAGACAACTGTCAAAGACTTTTGCTTACCACAGAATCTGCAGCTCCCCAATTGGAGCAAGGTTTGATCCATTTTGTTGCCGGAGATTTTTTTTGCAAATGCTGTGAGATTGAATAACCACTCGGATCTAGAGCATGTATCAATGATAGTCAATGATCACTGAAACCTTCCTAGAGTTTCTGTGAGGCCATGGTGGTGTGGGTCAGCTGCGAGCTAGGACTGGACTACTGGACTACTGCAATGTCATTGGAAACCTCCGGTCACTTGCAGCCCCAGCAACTTGCCTAGATATTCGAAACAACGACACGCATTTCGTCTCGACACTGCTGTCTTTGCTAAATTCCCAGAGCCTAGAGTCAAATCTGATGGTTTAGACTGCAGAACTGGAAGCTGAGTGGATTTGCAAGTTCAATCATATCGGAATGAGCAAACAAACATTTTCATCCTGGAGCTGTCTACCAGAGGCCAACCAACAACGCAACTGCTGATGTATTTTCCCCTTTGCCCGAGGCTCGAAAGTGTGCCATGAGTGTCAAAAAAGTCCGCTGAAGGCAGTATGCATCTCCAGACTTTTTTAAGAACATGTTTTCATCCTTCGAAAATGATGGATACAAAGTGACTTAGATACGTTCTCTCTTCTAAGATTCTACATTTATATAATCGGTTCAACAGATTCATGGCACCATGAAAATCTCGGTCCTCGTTTAAAAGAAAGGGACGGTCAGGTAGCGGCTGAACTGTCTTTAACAAATCGCCGGTTGTGTTGGATTTCCACTTGCTGCCATCAACTACCCGAAGCCACGGCGATGTCATCAGAGGCACTTTGAAGCCCCAACAACAAACGATCCATCCCTCAGGATGCGGTGATTTTTTCGGCTATGGAAAAATTGCGCTTATCAAATTGAACGAATCTATTGGGGAAGAAAGCCTACCGGTATATTTGGATTAGATACACCCAAACTATTCGAACCAAAACCGGAATGAAGTCGATTTTCCCGGCGATTCGCATCAGTTTGCCTTGACGATTACCACAACCATCCGATAAGTTCCACGATTGTGAAGATTTGAGACTGTAAATATCGTCAGACCTGGTAGCCTCTAATCAAAAAATAACAACTATAGTAATGTACTACTGTGACAAAACATGATTGAGCAATCTGATAAGGTGAAAGTTGACCATCTCTGACTACATCCTTGACAAAAGAGAAGAATAGACTCCCCCAAGCGCAAGGGGAATCTCAGGATTATCTCCAAAACAATAAACCCTGGTGTTGCACAAGCGGATCTTTTGTCTGGTTGTACCGAAAACCTACCCCTAAAAATCTTGCGTGGACCATGCTAAACTACTGCACAAACCACAACAACATCCAAAATTGACATGCTTTTCCAGTTTTTTCCAGCACAGAATCCTGGATCAAATTTGATGCCTATTTCCCTTGTTAAAAACACAAATTCTGAGTTCTTCACGATGCTTCTGACATGCCAACCAACTGAGAGGTGATCCTTCTGCAGTTGGTCCTTTCGAACATGGGAAATACCGGTGGCGGTGCTTTCAGAGGGGATTGGATGTTTGTTTTGTTGCTGTTTCATGTGTACATCATGTATATCTATTGGATTTTATTGGTGTCAGGTTGATATCCATTTCTATGCACATGCATATTTTGGTATTATATATAGTTCCATATCAAATGATTGTCATATTTATCTCGTGGCTGAAAGGATGCGATAAGGTACGTGTATTCATTCATATATTTCTGTACTCAATTCCGCAATTCAGGAAAAGCTGGAAGTCAAAATTTCCAGAACAATTCCGCTAACCTAAGTACTTCACACTGTTGATGTTCGAACTCTTCCACCATGTTCCACCAGTTGATAGAATAAGTTGATTCCATTCCAGGTTCCATGGACATGAACCATCATGAACCAATTCCAAGGCCTGGAAATTTCCCAGAAATAGACATGATTCTTTGATCCTCCACTTTTTCAGCCACGATTTTTTTGGTGTCCAGCCCTATACATTGGTCCTTGGTCCACTGCCGAAGCAATGGCTGCTACCACTCGATCAGGTGCATCTCTAGGCCTTGGCGTGAGAAGTACTGGATATAAACATGATGGCAACCCTCCTTTCCATCATATATCATGTTATTTTGACACAACAACAACAACAACAACAACAAGAAGAAGAAGAACAACAACAACAACAACAACAATTTTGGGCCAGGACCTTGGTAACTTCATGAACTTCTTACATCAAAATCTCAACAGCCAAGGAACGTGGGCCGTCGAGGTGCCGGATTCACCGGTGGCCTGAGAACATGGTAGCCATTCATGACATGCACTTAAGTATTGTACAAAATTTATATACACTCGCAAATGCAAACATAATAATAATCAATATTATTCATATAATGTATAGATATAAGATTATATAATTATATAATCATGGTACGAGAGATGAGATGAACTAATACGAAACGCACATTTGATCAAAACATGTAAACAATGTTGTCCATCAATATCGCCCAAGCAAAAAGAAATACGAAGAAAAAAGGATACAAACTGACAGTTACATTGGATGTTCCAGGATTCTATAATATAATATAATACAGTATGGTATAATATAATAATATAATAATATAATATAATATAATATAATATAATATAATGTAATATAATATAATATAATATAATATTATATACCGTCCAATCCAAGTTTTCCAACTACCTACCTGGGTGGTGGTGTCGGCATGAAACCCACAGTAGGATCGACCTGGCATGGCAGTGGTTCAGCAGCTCCCTAATTGTCAGGACACTTACACCCCCTGAAATTACTAGGAACTGTCAATGATATGTCAACAAATATTCAGTATGTTGCTACAGTTATATACCAGAACACATGATTCTTGTTGAAAGTTTCCAAACTATGACTTTTGGTATCCCTGGAACCTGTTTATCAAAATTGTCAATGATACTCTTGGCATTCACACGGGGATTGAATAGCTTTCCCAAAACGATGGCGTCATTTCTGGAAGACTTGCAAAGAGAGTTCGCCTTTTCTTTACCTGGATATTTTGTGGTTACATCCCGCCACATCTCTTTCCTCCTGGCATGAGGAACTCGAAGCATCTATATCAATATAAACTGAAAGAGATTTCATGAGATCAATGTTCCTTTTCTGTTCCTCCATTCCTGCTGTCACAAATTTTGACATCTTGTTGAAGCTCGCTTCTTAAGGAAGCACTTGAGCGAAACTCACCGGAACTCTGGGGAAAAAAGAGTACCAACCGGTTCAACACCACCATCCAAAAGTAGAAGAGGCAACAAAAAAAATCCCTTTGACCACTCGGCCATAACTCACAGGTGTGTTGTTCCAACCAAGCAACTGAACCAGGGTTTGGATGCCGTGGTTTTTTCGTGTTTTTTCCTGGTCCTAAAAACTTGGGGACCCAACCTCAACAACATTCACTATGGTTTTTCTTGATAAGGATGAATTTCCCACTCAGAATTTTTGCAGCAACCAAAAGATATAAAAACAAGCAAAGATGGAAAAAACACATCCTTTCCACAAAGCTTTGAATAAATTTTCCAATGGCATGTCACATCACATTCTGAATCCAGCGAGGTATGAGTGCACATCTTTCAAAAAATCGCGACTATCCCAGAAAAGGAATCTTCACCTACACTTAAATTTGAAAATTGCCCCAACAAAAAAGTGGATGTAATGGCATTCAAATGTGGCATCTCTGATGATGATGATGATGGTGATGATGATGATGATGATGATGATGATGATGATGATGATGATGATGATGATGATGATGAACACAAACACTCATCTATCATCTTCCGTTCCGTATCTTTGTCTGTCCCCTGATTTTTTGTTTCCCAGCCAATGCCTGTTGCCCTGGATCTCGAGCCCTCCTGCAAAAAATTCACGAAACGAATCAGCGCATCTTGGAGTGTTGGAGGTGCCATTCAGCAAAAATGATCTGTTCAGATTGATAAAACAACAGGGATAGGATCTAAACTACAAGGAACTATCATATCCCCCTTAAAGGTAGCTGGAAAGATGATTTTCCTCTTCCATAGATGGGATATGTTAGTTCCAAGGAGGGTATGCGTTTATCGTACGCATTCGAAATGCTTCCACCTATGCTTTTTTTGCAGATTTTTGGAGCGATTTTTCATATCAGAATGCCTGGGAGTTCTTGAAGCTTGAGACAGGATCTGTAGCAACTCCTGCAGGGCATGGTCTTGTGGGATTTTTCCGGTCACACAGGATGTCACAGGTAGAAACATCTGCAAAAAGTGTGCCAAAAAATATGATTATAGTCTAAATTATAGTGCCTATTAAGCCCGGTGCCCTTGACATTTCGCAACCGTTATTCACCTGGCCAAAAAACATATACGATCTACATACACCGTCAAAGTTTAACAATAGCTCGTGAAAAAATATGGTTGAAGACCATTTTTTTCTGGAATGGTAAACTATTAGGGGCTATGCCAACTTCCAATAAGTAGATTATATAAATAAGATTTGAGATGATTTGAAGCCCAAGTGCACAGTGGTGGTTCCCCCTGCAATCATTCTGTAGACATCTACCTGTTTGCCCAGTTGTTCGACAAACAGTCAGACAGTATAGTTCCTGCTGATTAGACAACCACCAAAACATCTTACAGCCACCTTTGCTACAAAGTCATTGGAAATATAAGCGCAAAAAAAAAACATATTGCGAAAACTGGTGCTGGAGGAATCTCCCTTCCTTTCAAATCAGCTTAGAGGAGGACCTGGGTGTCCTCTGTCCTTTTGGGTGGAGGGAGAGAGAGCGAGCGAGCAATGTTATATGCCAGTACCGCACCCATTGCAGCATAGCACAACGCATCTTCGTTTCTTCCTGGCCACTTAAATCAGGTCTGTGCCTAGACCTCACTTCATTTGCACAACTTCTTGCAGCAGATGGTTTAACAAAATGAATGAATGAATGAATATGAATAAATCATGTACAAGTACATGATGGAGTTTCAACTGGGAGTGCTCTGGAATCTTTCAATAGCTTTGAATGCTCTGAAGCTCTCTATCCATTGGAGGTTGCCACTTAGATTGTCCGGAAAAAAAACAACTCAGCGGACATCTGCTGCAATGAAGCAAATGATCTCACAAGCTTCTTTTGGCTTGCTTTGGGGCCCACTCTTCAAAATCAGCAGACCAAACAACACTGTAAACCCAGTGGCCCAGTGGCATCTCATCCACACTATGTACAAAAGGATCTGAGCAAAACTATCCAGTCTTTTTTAGGAGCAAATGATTTGCTGAAGAAACAACGTTGCCAACTTTCACCCAGCGGTTATTCTCTTCACCATCTATCACCTTTCCGCTCATGCATGAGGATTCTCCAAACCAATGATCAGCCCCTTTCTGCATGAGCCATTCCTGCATCCTCATGGCTCTAAGCATCTTGACTGATTCAACAGAAGATGACATGTCAGCACAAAGTGGTACGAGATTTCAACCAAGATCACCCAAAGCATGCCTAGTGTCGTGAAAGGTCACAAATCTTTGGACTACATGGCTCCCCTCTCCTCGCGATGGCTTAAATGAAAATATGTTTAAATTGCGCAAACATGTGAATGAATTGTAGTTGTGGGGGGAGCTGTGATTGTTCCTCACAAACCTCTATGAATCCTGAAATTAGGTTGTTTGGGAGGGTTTCCTCTATCCCCTGTTTGAACGATTGCTTGTAGTGAGGTCTTCGCGACGGAAGGTCGTTCTTTTCCCAGAAAAAGCACTAGCGACTAGCTCCACTTACAATCAAACTATCACTTTACTTCTAAACTTTTCTCAAGCAAATTTTTTTGGTCCATGTAGGTCCAAACATTTGAAGACTAGCTGGTGGTTTCAACCCATTTGAAAAATATGAGCCAAATTGGATTATTTGCCTGGGGGTGAAAATTTGAAACCATCACCTAAAACACCTAATTTTTTCTTTCTGGCTGACGTGAAACAAGTCGCTGGACCTACAACAACTCCGGATCAAGGGATTCCTCAAGGTGCTCAGTCCCTGCACATGTCGGAGAAGGGGTGGATGGTGTATGAATATGTTCAAAACAATCATCCAAATCATCCCACAGGCTACTCAGCTACTCTGTGCTTTTTAGTCGTTGAATCGTTGAAGTCTCAAAAAAAAAGCGCAATGAAACACGATGAAATATCTGGATTCTGCGGCTTCAACCCTTCCGATCTCAGTCTGAACATTCACTTCGTGTCATGGAAATCTTGGAGGCTTGGGATGTGATTTTACCTTGGACCTCTGGAACGGCCACTCGATGCCTCTAAGAGATGGAGAGTGGTCAAAAATGATTCGATACACGAAGGCCTACAAAACACAAATCAAAATGTAAAGCAATGACATACAGTAAGTATCATTATATAGTATCCATCTTCTCCGAACACATGTGACAACTTGAAGAACCACACATTACATGCTGACCCAAAACCCCCGAACTTCTGTGTTTTTTTTTTGGTTGTCCCTTTCCTTATCCCAACAGGTTTTTGGGACCTGCAGAGGTCGGGTCTTTCACCTGACCGCTGTTGTGGGATTGGCGTTTGATGTTTGTGTTTTCCTCCTATCATGACTGGGTGTCAAATATGAAAACGTTTCCAGATATAGAGAGTGTGTAAAAATGCAGCCACAATCTAGATGCCCAGGAGATAGCATCCAATCCATCATCGTGGTTCATACGCTCATAGATCGTCACTGTGATGATCCCATTACTCTTCAGAACTTTGATATGTTCACCAAGCACAGCCACCAGCACCTTTGTTTCAGGATCCAGTGATGGTAGACCTGGCCAATGGTCCATTCATCGACATGCCCCCATGAGTTCATGAGATTGCCAAGAAAGTGCAATTGTTGCAACATATTTTGTTGAAAGAGGCCTGGGTCGACAAAGTCCTCCAAATCCTTCTTAGCATCAGGACTCGGGGCGGCCTCAGCTGCAGAATAGAAACCCAATGACTCAATGACTGGAGATGAGCCTTTAGAAAATACATGAAATTACCATCTCTCTAGAATCTTGGCTCCTCTTCTTGGTCTCTCAACCGTGTCTTGCTAGAATAATTGTCATTTTATTGTCTACCAGTAGTACCGCACAAGGCGGTGGCGGAAGTTTCAAGAATAGGAAACGTATAGGAGAGATTGATTGCTGTGAGTGACGGATGTCAAAGCAAAAACATTGACCAACTGACTAACTAGCTAGCTGACTAATTGACTGATTGACTGCCCGATTAACTGAGTAATTGCCTAAGTGAT
>DF240174.1:33233-134289 GCA_000507305.1 Breviolum minutum Mf 1.05b.01
GACTTCTCTAACATTTGGCGCGGATGTATCTTCTTTCTTCTAACTTTCTGACTATTGCATCTTCTGTCGACTGACTTGACTACTCTACTACTGCTTTTCAACTCTCCATATTGTCGGAAGTTTCTATTTAAACTTCCTTCGATTATTGTCTATTACCCGTGGTCTCAACGCCAACGGCTCACGCTCAGACTGCACAACACAGATCCATTCACTAGATACCTTCAGAGAAAGAATGTTGAAACACCTGTTGCTCTGCTCCACTAGCAAAGCAGGCCAAAATCGCAAAAACTATAACTGACTCAAAGAGCTTCTGTTCCAAACGTTTGTCATCTGGATTCCAAAAACATACTAAACCTGCAAGTCAACCAGTCATTTCAATGCATATTGCCAGCCGGATTCTGAGAGACCCTGCAGGTTCATCCACCTGTAAAGCTCGGTTGTCAAAGCCATCAATTCACTGTGAAATCAATGGGTTTCAGTGACTGGGTTCGTGGGCCTCAAGTCCAGCAAGTAGAAAGGGGTCATCTGCACCTGTCCATTGTCCATGGTGAATTGAGAAAAAAGGCATCAAATGTCATGGCTCTGTGCTATCCTGTTGCTCCCAAAAAAGACTTGTGGCACTTTTTCAAGCCAGATTTTTTTCCAGTGATGCGACAGTTTCAAGTAAGCACCTGGATGATTAAGATGATCTTTACTTTGCCCACTCCAATCTATGCCTTGGATCATGTCAACCATCTAGTGCACCGACATTGGAAGTTAGCCAAAAGCATACTGATCCCTTCGGCACCCATCCCGGCGCCTGTGCTTGTACCTGTCCCAGCGCCTAAGAGGTCTGTGTTTCACGTTGAGTGTAAAAAAACCGATCCGTTTCCAGTACGCAAGACATTCAAACATAGTCCACCTCCTCACAAGACTCACAGATTCCTTCGACTGTATACCGTGCAAATACGATATACGAATCATGATGAGACTTGAAAGTGGCGGACTTTAAGACTTTCATCCTCATGCATTTCAGTTGTTTTTCATCAGGTCCAAAATGAAAGATTTTGATAGACTTCATCACCACACATCTCCAACACAGCCTCCAACAGCTCTGGCAGCAAGGCCATTGAAGATGCTCTTTAAACCTCTGCTCCCACTGTGCAGGATCCAAAAATCCAATCAAATCTTGCCTGTCTAAACTGGTCATTCCATTGTCTTTATACTGGTCATTGCGATCTAGGGCAAGTTATATAATTTGATTTCAAGATACTAGTACCCGGAAATCAACCGATATCCATCCATCACTCATCATCAATCATCCCACAGTTCTCCTTGTGGCTGTCAACAAAAACCATCATTTTCCAACTGATTTTCATCAGTTTCCATGGGTCTCAGGCTGGTGTCCCAGCCAGAATTTTCCCGTTCCTGGTGCAGGAGAGGATGCATGGAAACAACCTGTTTGCCTTTGGTTATTCTATTTCCACATTCGTAAATGTGAGAAGAACATACTTCCTATTTGTTGTGCAAAAGAGTTTTTAACCTATATAATATACTATGCTGTACAAGTTTGATATTTGTGGAATGTATATCAACAAATATCTAAATACAAATAAGACCTTTTTTTGTGGTCTTCAGTACCTCTCCTCGTCAGGGTGAGGTTTTAACCGTTGATTCAAGTCAGATTGGAGTGGCCACTCAGCTAGGACTTCAAGGGTGGCAGTTTCCGGAAAGAAGTGAAAGCATCCAGCTGTTGGAGTCCTCCAAACCTATTTCTGGTTGCCAACAGCAAGTAAATATACAAGTAAATAAATATATAGAGTGCGTCGGCAGGGGGGGGGGCCGCTAACTCAAAGGGCACAGTTGACACAGTTGACTTCCTGACTGGGGGCCCAATGAATATATAAGTAAATAAGTCATATGTCATCCACATCTTCCGAACATAATAACATTACTGGAACACGATGCCACATAACTTTCAAGAATGCCGGTCAACTTCTCCTGAGACTGCTCAGCGCCAAAAAGAAAGGACTCACCCGTTCCAGGATCTTCCACTACCTGAGCAAGTAGCTTGCTGCTTCCAGGTATCATCATCACTCTGCGATTGTGGTCTCTATTGATGTCTCTATACTTTTTCTGTTGATGCAGGATCTGAACTTGTGGACTTGCAAACTTGAGGGCATTGTCATGTGCACGGGGCACATGTTTCGACTTCTGCTACTTTGTTCGCCTCTCTTACTCTTCTCACCATCTCATGATATGACCTGTGGACTATATCGGACTATACTGCTTAGGTATCCTTTTGCTACCTACAGTCATGTCAAATACAGTTTCCATTTTGCAGTCACATGGCATCTGTTCAGGGGGTGTCATTTCTCACCACACAAATTCCAGGGATCCGCCTCCCAAGCGTCCTTTTCCTCAAATGGCAAGGCAATCTCCTGAAAGTCGGAAAATGGACATGTATTCACCCATGTTATGGTGGATGGCTGTAAGTGGAGTACACCAAAACCATGACAATCAGGCGGAAAAAAAAAACATGGAAACCTCCTTGCAAAAACATGGCGTGACAAAGCTAATTGGCATATCGGCATTTCCTGGACACCTACGTCATGTTGACAGGCTCTAGAAATCGCACTCCTCCGCTTTCTACTTTCTACCCCAATTTTGTAAACCTCGACATCACTAGAAGTATCTAAACCCCAACAATAGTGTAGGCCCACATGGAGATAAGATAAGAAAAACATCCAATGAAAGCTTAGCATATGCTGTTCATGTTTTGTATATGTTTTATGTCTACAAACATCATATAATATATAGTTTGTTATACCTACCTGTACATATTAAATTGTTGCATGCTCATACAATCTATCAAATACCAATGTTATTATGATTTGGTATTCAATTTATGTGTATATATAATTGTATCCTGTGCTTCCTCCAGAAGAAACACTTTGCTTATTTCACCTTTCTCAGATTCCTTACCCCCAAGGAACCACTCCGCCTCAAGGGACTCCAATAACTCACGACACACTGGAAGTCGCTGCCTGATTTTTTGTACATGGTGTACGTTATGGTTCAGGGTCCAAAATCATTGTTATTATGTTGAATTCATATCCCAGACAATCCATACACGGCAAATCTACTTGCATTTCATCTATTCATCTCATCTTATCATGAACATCTTATCATGAACATCCGCCCGCTGTTTGAAAATATGCCATGCATGGCATGGATATCGCGAAGTGGTGCAATGGGATTGTGTCTCCATGAATTGTTTTTGAGAGTTAAGGCTTCGAATGAACTAAAACCTTTAGCTACCCACATTGCCACCAAGTGACCTGATCTCGTCAGCTAAACCTCGATGGTTATGTGAGAGATGGTGAGGGAACGTAACCAAAACATGTGATATTCAATGATAATGTTGACGTGTCATCATGCCGCAATCATCATCATCATCATCATCATCATCATCATCATCATCATCATCATCATCGTCATCGTCATCATCGGCATCATCGTCGTGGTCATCGTGGTCATCATCATCATCGTGACCAACAGTTACAGGAAGGAATGTGCCTTCTGTGCAATGATTGCTGCGTGATGCAAGAAAAATCCACCTGCCTTTTTCTTAGTTGCCAAAACAAGCAACCGGTTGCGTCGGTCGCACTACCTGGAAAAAGGTTGAAAAAGGTAGCTGCCGTGAAGAACATGGACCGAAAGAGGGTTTTTAGAACACAGGATGTGAGACGTTTTCGGCAAACTGCTATGAGGTCAGAAGATTTATGTTGGTCGATGGTTCTGGCCGAACAGTACAAGTTTTGTACCACTGCAGTCGATGCTTTGGCTTCAACCCTCTCGCCCAAATCCTACTTGGCAAGCTCCCCTGCCTTCATCTTTCCAGGAGGTCTCCTTGATCGGATGGTCACAGAGCTTGCGAAACTGTTTTGGATGATGAAACTTCAATGTAATATGTTGGAAGTCCTGAGTCTTAGGGATGTCTTTTGATGCCTTCATTGAAAAAAATACTCAGCTACTAGCAAACTAAAATCGCACAGTCGAAGGTTGCATCATGAGAGCATCTCATTCAATCAAGTCCTGACTAATTAGCAGAAACATCTCGGAAGATAGAACAAGTATGAGTCAATAATATGAACAAGGTAACAAAATTGAGCACGACTGGATCTATAGCGAACCCATGCAAAAACTCTTGCCCTTCAAATTGAAACATGAGTGACGCTTGCTGATTTCGTGGACCCGCAAGCTTATTGATTGTGATGTTCCGGCATACAGTACCAGTACCGTACCATCCATCAAACAACAGAAAATAATGTTAGTAGCCAAAGCCATCATGCTGCCAACATGGCGTGCAGGCACCTCCAGCATTGACACGATCTTCTCGGCTCTTAAAGTCTTGAGCTCCCGCATACATTGCCGCAAATCCTGCGGAATAGAAAATCGTCTTTCGACTGTCGTTACTGTACATACACTTCTCCACCACCAGAGTCTTGCATATTGACTTGGATAGTTTGTACCAAATTCCTATCTATAACTTCAAAATAAGTACAGAATTTATATGAATCAGATCCCGTTCACAAAAACACCTCAAGTGCCTTATGCTTTTCAAACAGTCTGGATCAACAAAAAAGAGCTCCTGAAGAAAACTTCGATCCTTGCCTTCTTCATCCAAATCCACAGGATTGGGAACCTTTTCAACCTGAAAGGAGGATAAGGAGGATCT
Organism: Breviolum minutum Mf 1.05b.01; assembly: GCA_000507305.1. NCBI lineage: Eukaryota > Dinophyceae > Suessiales > Symbiodiniaceae > Breviolum > Breviolum minutum. Next base: position 37,954 of record DF240174.1, read on the forward strand.
GATGCGGAATTTGCTGTTTTCTGTGAGCCTTGTCAAACTTGTAACAATGCATGCAGCCAAAATGATTTTGAGAGAAATATCAAAAACTCTCAGAAGGCTTTTGGAACAGGACACAACAACAACAACGAGCATTGCCCCATCATATTGTTCACGTATTGCATCACCATCCCACCCACGACCGAATCAGCCCAATGAGTCTTGCCTCATCCAGATCTTCCACTGGAGTCACTGGAGTATCGGTCGGAGAAGCCATGTCACCTAACAGGTCACCACGAGGGGAATAGAGTCAAGGCTTGATTCGGCAGACACTTTCACAACCAAGCAGCTATCAAAAGTCAGAAGTGGTGAACAGTGAACATCAAAGCCTCAGCATATATTCTAAGACTCCCACTCCCAATACACAAACTTTGGTTTTAGTACCAGACATTCCCTTCAAAATGCAGACACTATAGATGAATTTGGAACAAACACCCTAGACCTAATGATTATTAAAGGAGTGTATGCACAAAAGCAGATCCCGGTGCCGCCGGTGCCCTTGCCTTGTTTCGCTGCAAACTCCTTGGCCAATGGAAGGGCTTCTTTGGCAACCTGACACCAACTGTTTGGAGTTGCCTTTCAGTATCCACCATGCTACAGTATCCATTTTATACACCTGTAGAAGCACTGAGGTTGGAACAGCAACATCAAAAGAAAAAGCTGCAATTTGTATATTTGTCTTGTCTTGTTTTGATCCCGCAAAAACATCGTCGAAATCTTCTCTGTGGTGTCACCTTGGGGGGAGAAAAATACAACGAAACGCGCACCTCTGCCGCTTTTTTCAATCTTCTCACCTGATATTGCTGATGAGTTTTTGTTGACAAACAATCACACATTTTGATGTTTGAATGTCTGAGTCTTGGTAATGTTTGGGAGTCCGGCAGTTGGATTCTTGTGTAGGAGAACCAAACATGTCAATTTGGTTCCAACCCTTCAGGGTGGTAGTCGCAGCAATTTTATATCATACTGCAAGGAGATCACCTTGAAATCTGGACGACGTAGCAGAGTTGTTGTTTTTTAATGATAAACCCTGCCCCAATCTATTTCTTCCATCGGCGAAATCCTTCACCTGACCTTCTTTGAGTGAAAGAAAAATATCTCAGAACCGAACTAAACATGTTATCCCATGGCATAGGAAAATCCATAATTAAAAAAACCTGCTTGAGGGGCGGGGGTTTTAGGATACTAAACTTCAAGGACAACGGCTATTGTTCACAATGGGCCTCGCCAGTGGCCAGCAACAACAAGAGCTCCTTCCGCTGCCGTCCATTGCGTTGTTGCGTGGTCATCAGCCCCTGGCTGCGTTGTTGCATGACCAGGGAACCCCAGATGGCAAGTTGACATGCTTCCAATAGCATCAACTTGGAGGAGTCGCCACTTGCGACTCGAATAAACATGAATAAACAAGTGTTGCTACTTGGTTGTATATTGTTTGTTTTGCCAGATGATCACTATCAACATATATCATACATACCAACAAATACTCAAACAAAAAGAATCTCAGCTGTGCCTCGCTTCCTGTGGAGCCATTCTCGGATTGCTTAGCCTGCGCTTGACTTGGAGTCGGCAGTTACAACTCCTCCAAAGTATGCATAGTCATTGGACTTACATGGAATCTATGTTAATTTCACAATTCTATCCATCAGATGAGTCAAATGCTCATTTGAACACTAGTTCATTAATTCTAGTGTATCCAAAAATTGCTTGCAGGTCAACTACAAAAGCTGGTTGTTTTCCCTTCCGGAATCTTCCAGACTTCCTGAACCCCAAACGCCTTCAGCTGCTGGGCCACATCAGCAACTGCAAAAGCTAAGGCTTGTGAAGCCTGCAAATGCGAAAGCTCTAGTGGGCGGTTTCAACTGGTTTCAACAAGTACTGGAAAATCTACCCTAACTTGAAACCATTATTTCTTGATAATTCAAAGAGTGGCATGATCGGGTATAACTTTTTAATCTCACTTCCAGCAAAAATCAAAGCTGCTTTCATCATTTGTTCTGTTCTGAAAGTGACAACTTCCTCGGACTGCTAAGCGAGTGAGAAGTGGTACCGAAACGAAGTTGCAGCATGTAACAAACATCAACATACCTTACCTTTGGCAACTTGACGTTGTGGATAATCAGCCCCATTCCATTTGCAACAGAAGTTGTTCGTGCTTCTTGTCAATCCTTTTACCACATCTTCATCCAGAAGAAATCCCCAATAGCCTCACATCGTTGTCTCGCAGCATCCTGCAATGACGGCTGGGTTGCTATGGAATCGAATCGATCTATCACAACACCGTTTGGGTTCTTTTGGAGTGGTGGCTTTGGTGCTAGAAATTGAAATCTCACGAAATGCTTAAAATTTCAAAGCAGGTGAGCCACCAAAAAAAAAACTCTTACTTTCCATTATATACTGGTTCTTTAATCATCTTTAATAGGGATCCTTATAATCCACATATCACTGGGCTGTATAAAACCCCAAACAACCAGGGGCCCTTTTTTTTCACTGCTCAGGTTGCCACACAAATCTCTCCTCCGTTGCCAGTTGGGTGGCCAGCTTCTGCTCGGTGCGTTGCAAGGAGTGGCGGAGGTGCTCTTCTTCCTTTCCTCGGCGTGATGAACTCCGGACTTGGGCCAACCTTCGCAGGGTTTTGTCGGTTTACCATGGTCCCTTGACACAAAACTATAATCAATATATTATACAATATATTATTATTCATAAAGCAAATCCGTGCAAATGGTTGGCGTCTTTAAATTGTTACATGGAAAAGTTCCCAAGATGTACTGAACTTGTTTCCACTGACCCAAACCCAGCGTCGACAGTCATCGCGTTGACGACGCAAGCTTTCGAGGTGCTCCTGGAGGCTTCAGCGTTGAAGTGTAGCTGAGGTGGGTGGTTTCAGGTCATCCTAGCAAACCTGATCATGAAAGCAACTATGGAAGGGATTTCTATACCACACACCTTACTACTTATATGATTTGTATGGCTTAAATATAAACATACTGGAAGTTTTTAACGAAATCACATCCCAATAAGCAATTCCGGCACCTAGAAGAAGCAGGACTATTCCTGCTCAAGATGTGATTCACCATCTGATCGATTCAAATCCGTTAAATTTGTGCTAACCTGCAAAATGCAGAGAAATCAAGGGGATCCTTCTGCCCCACCACTTTGGTCATCTATCAGATATCACTTGACATCATTATGCCGTAGAACTTCGCATTGCATGCCAATGTTTCAGCATGGCAACCGTCTACCCTAAAGGTAGTAGTGGGTGTACGTAAAGCAAAATCTCTTGAAACCAACCAAGTGAAACCCGAACCAAAAAAAACATCAACCTTCATCAAACATAATCAAACCAATCACATGGCACTTCCAATTGATCGCCTTGTTCTGCTTCAACTGCTGGACCAGTTCACGTTGTACTTCCTCCGCTGCGGTAATCTCTTGGGATAGTCGATCCACATCGGGTGTCAGCTCGCTCAAACGTTCCTGGAGGCCACCAGAAAAGCAATGATTCCATGGTGTCTTGTTGATTCGTTGATGACGGTGTTTCGAGTCTTTTGGCTTGGCAGCAAAATACATGGCTTCTATACATATACACAAAGACCCTGTTGGATAGTTACGATCTGACAACAAAAGCGTGGACAGCGATCGAAACACAGTACATGCATATAGATGTATATCTATATATATATATGACAAAATAGTCATCTTGATCATGTCGTTGATAATGATTGTATCTGTTCATTTCTCATATTGTGAATGAGCCAATTTTCATTTTCATTCTCAAGTATCCCCAATGTTCATCCATCATCCTCAATGAATAATCACCCTCAATTATCCTTACCATTGTCCATGACCAATATCATTCCTCAACCTACCAGTATTGGCTGATTTCATGACTGGTCTACCCCCCACTAACGTAGGTTACCCCCCACTAACGTAGGTTACCCCGGAAGTAAGGTGCTTACTAAGGGATTACCCCGCCTTCATAGCATCACTCTTGGAGCACAACTGTGCTCGTCGCTCAGTCAAGCCATCGGCGTTCACCGCTTCTGGACGTGGTGGAAGGACGTGGGGGGAAACATGGACGCCAACTCAAATTCCATGTGTTTTTTTAAAGTTGCAATGAGGCACCCCCAAAAAAAAAGTTTAACAAAGTCCAGAAATCAAAATACAAGCATATCATCATATCTACGAGTAGTGAGATTTATATATCTAATTGGATGCAGAATTCTTGGTGAAGTAAACATGCCTATTATCATTCAGTGATGCACATGTTGTAGTGGAGATACGAAGGTGTTGTGCTGAATATTAGCACGAACGATTCACAAAGATCTGCGTTATCCAATTGCATTTTTTTTCCAGAAAGGCAGCTTCAAGATTGTTGGGAAAGTCTTCAAAGTCATTCAAAGTCATGGATGTAATCAGCGTCCCATTTCTTGGGACTGCATCAAGAATGTTGAGTGTGGCTAAGGTAGGAAGGCCTGTGCTGAGGGAGTTGGCCAAGGCTTTGGCAGCAGTGGCAACCGAATTGACAGTGTTCTCATAGACATCATCTTGCTCCTTCGGAAGCTTTGGGGGAAGCTTCGCATCTTAATATCTTGGCATCTCAAATTGATTCGACTGGTCCTACTGGCCCTACTGGCTGAGGGTGGTAACCTTATCCCTCTATTTGCAAGATGTTATATCTATACATTTCAGGTATCTCACGGTATCTCAAGTGGTGCAGGATTTCAGCCAACAGTATCAAATCATATCAACACAAAAAGAAGGAGCCTCACTGGAAAATGATGAAATCTGAAAAATAAGATAAACCGGGTCCTTCTCAGCGATGATGGCCCTTTCGACGTCTTCCTGAGAGCAGGGCCGCCAAAAATTCCACCAGCTTGCTGACCATATTGCTTTCTGACATCATCATAGCATAAGCTACAGCAAACCCTTACTGCAGTCCAGATACTACTCCCTCATTGTGAAATGTGAAAGGGTCTGACATCACAGTCAAGTGATGTCAGGTTGATCCCCATCTAGCAGCACTATCACGCTTCCCTACCGGCAACATCAACAGCAACTGAATTGGTATTGTTTCAAACGTTCATCAATAAAGCACTTAGAACCTAGGGCCTAAGGGTTCAGACTGCCGAACACTATCATGTCAACTTGTTGACAATCAGTAGCCCCTAAAAAGTTCTATTCCGAAAAAAACATGTTGTCATGTTGAAAACCAATGAAGGTCCGACACTGGCTCAAGATATTAAGGTCGTATCCGATGGTGGTGCAGATCGGAGTGTTTAGACAGCATCCAAGCAGCAGAAATCATCAGTAAACCAGCCCGAAACAGGTTTTTTGAATATAATAGCCATAGCTGTGAGAAATGAAAACTGCGGATATGATGACCAGATGATAAGGTGGCCCCGAAAACGCCAGGTGTTCTTTTTCAACCAGGCATCCGCCAATGAGGAACGGCGATCTGCCATTGATTCAACAGCAAAGACCGCCTGAGATCAACTTGCCATGTTTATCAGTCATGATGTTTCAGAAAATTGTAGGCAAAATCTGCCACCGTTGGAAGGATACATGAATTCTTCATACCCAATTCAATAACATCTAAAATTGGTTGTGTCATACAGGAGTCATACACATTCACCCTGGTGTAACAGCGTGGGATACCGTGGGTCCAATCTCTTCAACCGGATTTGATCAACTTCATCCTGCCATTGCCGAGGTACTGAAGTCAAACTTGACAGTCGCCTCAACTCATCTGTAAAGCACAAGTCGCTGCCTCAACGACACTAGAAACATAAGCGACAAGCAACTGTTGCCAATGATTTACCCAACAATAGATGATCTTTATCCTCTATATTCAGGATGGCTTCGGGGTGACCTTTGCACAGTTCTGCAGAAAATCAGCAGCAAAAAGCCAACACCAAACAGCGATGCCAAGAAAAACAAGACAAAAATGGTGCGCCAGAAAATCAAGAGCATATATCGCTGTAATGGGTTGTCCAGTTTTTGTTAGTTTGCCACACGCTCACATCGATACCCTGGATGTTGCTTACGACTGACTCTACATCAGCTTCCAAGCGCCCCAAACCTTTATTTCCGGAGGCTTGAAACCAAAATCCCCATCCTCCGTTTTCCTCCTAAAAATCTTCACAAGGAATCGTTTACACCATCATTTCACCATCTGTAATGCAATCATCATGTCTCCCCTGTCACTTCGTTTTATGCTTTGAGAGAAACCACACCTATCCCCACCAAATCCCACCAAATCCGCACCACGGGGCCCCGCCTCCAGTGTCCTCCTCCTTCAACCCATCAATAGCCTTCTCTTCCAATTGCAAGATCTCAGTTTCCCGATCTACCACGTCGGAGGCCTGGAGCGGTGTTTTCGAAATCCGAAATCCAAAAATTCCAGCCCTCTTACAATAGCTGCTATATAATTGTGAAAAACAAAGACTAAACTTGACTAAACCAATCAAAAATCCCAAGATGGATGTTAGATTTTGTAGATTTGCCAACAGGTAATCCATTGAATACCATATTTACAACAAGTTCCCGAAAGCCCAACCCAGCTATGACAAGGTACCTGCCAATTCTGACGTCGACCAGCTATGAGTTGAACTAACCACGTGTGACATGGCTCCTGCAGTTGGCGATTGGAGAAATCCTTGAATGGAAATCCATTGGAATCCTGGAACCATTTGAAGGGTCTATATAAAATTTAAAAACTTGATAAGTCGGAAGTGGTTTTCACATGTTTCTTACAAATTGCAAATTTCTTCTCAAAGGCCCTTTTGGGGGTGAAAGTCTTATCTCCACATGGAGATCTGTTGAAATCAACACTTCAGTGGCAAGCATTGATGGAATCATAAATCATCTGATTACTACGCAGCACTCTTCGATATTTTGAATCTACATGAAGCTACCACATCCACCATCATCCAGAAACACCAAGCTCAGGTCCACCTAGTGAATCAGTCCCATCCGCCACATCCCCACATCCCCTCCTCTGCTTCGTTTCCAGCGCTGGGAGTCTGTTCTGAGCTCAGCAAAGTGCCCAAAAGCTGCAACCATTTCTCCGTAGGACCCACAGTCGACCAAAGTAATGCAACAAACCTCGCAACGAAGCCATGACTAAGATGAATGTACATTGCTTTGTCGTTGTTGCAGTCTTAGTAGGTGGTAGTGGTAATAGTAACGGCAATAGTAATAGTAGCTGGGAGTAGTGGTAGTAACCTACTACTACTAGTCCTCCTAAATCTTCCTACATGTTCCTACTAGAAGTACTGGTGCTAGTACAGTATAGTACTGCTAAAGCCGGGTATCATGACCACTCCACCGGGGTGCCGGCATGGCCAGGGAATGCTGACTCGTATTTACAATGACGGACGTGCGTGCATTGTTAAATATTGAATGTTGTAGGTTACAAGAAGTATCATATGTCATATATGCATTGATGATAACTAGTGTGTGCATATATGTACACATCGTGTGTACAGTAAATTCCATAGTGTTCGAGTCTTCATGCAGGTATCCACAATGCAAACGCTGTCATCATGATCTCATGTGCACATCATATCTCGTCATATCATATGTACTATAATATCATATCATAATATACATACTATATATATACACGTATATGGCGGCTGGTCAAAATGTCTTGTCCCACTTTGGTGCAAAAATCAGATCTTGGTGCGGGCCCGCTTCTAAAAGTGTTCTTTTTGTTATCATCATTTCGTAACAAACGAAACTACAAGAAATCAAGCATCTTCCAACTGAAACCTTATTTTCTGCACAATGTAGCTAGCGCCGTCCATTTTCAACTCGTTTCGGAGGAGATGGATCATTCATGCTGAGAGCCTAAAACAGCAATCCCTTGTCTCTGCAAAAAAACCTTCATTGGATTGAAGGGATATGTGGGGATATGGTGGACCTGGGACACCTTTGCTAGCGCGCATCTAGCGCGGTGCTAGCGCGGCCCTAGCGCGGATTTTCTGTCATTTTCCGAAAATTTTGGTGGATTACGTTTGGACGTGATTGGGTGAAGCATAAAAGGATTAATGGGTTTTGAACCCTATTTATCACAGAAAGTCCTAGCGCAGACCTAGCGCGAAGCTAGCGCCCAGGTGCGGAATTACTGTGTTTAGGTGGGGGCCCGCTACTAAACGAAGAGGAAAAACACATGATGGTCAAACATTTTCGCTCCCTTGTATAAATTTTCTTACTAGGGGTTTTTGACCGGATCCCATGGGCATCAACAAATCCTGCCTGAAATCCTTGGGTCTCCTCCACCTTTCCCCCCCAAAAAAAAATTCCCCCTTTCCCGGACCTCAAGGCCAACTTCAATCTCTGCATGTTCAATGGCACCTCAGNCCTTTGTATAAATTTTCTTACTAGGGTTTTTTGACCGGATCCCATATGTATTATGTCTACACTATACCAGTTCTGAAATAGCACCTGCCCAAGTGCCGGGAACAAACCTTTTGCCCAGTCACGCACGGGCAAAGGCCATGGGAGGTGGACAACTTTCAGGCCACCTCTGCTACATGATATACATACATCTCATCCAACGACTCCAATCCTTTGGTACGAGTACTTCTGAGTTCAACTTTGGTTCATGAGTCCACCCTCTTGACTTTAGCATTCTGCAAAATTTCAAACTGTCCCAGTCGGATCATCAGGCAAAAGAAGTCCCCCACTCAAGGAAATTTACAAAAATCCAAGATATGATACGTTTGATTCCACAAAATTGTCCAGCACCCAACTCTACATCTGCCCATCTCCACTTCCATTTCCAGTTTCCATAACCCACCTAGCAGGCACGGCCAAGGCGTACGTTCTTAGCGCAAGGCGCAACTCGGCACTTCTTGCCGATGCATCCAAGGCCAATTCCAAGGCTTTGGAACGCAGAAAGACCTGACGTAGATTTGGTGAGGGAGGTAAACATGCATAGATTGATCAATCAAAGTTAAGTATCACAAGTGTCACAAGTGCAACTGATCAATCATGAATCATGAATCATGAATCATCTATCATCAACCATCAAACAGCACCTGCTTGAAAGACAGTTGCCGGAGCTGGCCCTTCTGGCCATCAGTGTACCGCCTCGGTGCCGTCCTCAGCAGGGCCAACCAGCGCTCCAACACTTCCTGGGATAGATTGCTTGACGCTGAAAATGATGTTTGCCGCTAGCATCTATTTAAAGTCACTTGAATACATCGTATATTCCCATGTATGTATCATTATGTATATGTATGCCATGTATACTGTATACTATATCATTATGTATATTCTGTATTGAAAATTGTGTGTATATAGTATATGACAAATAAAAACCAATAGACATATATCTATTTATATATCCTTTCTACGCCCTCTGCGTTGCTCATCCAAGGATTAAAATTTGCCTGATCATCGGTTGACCGTCATTCCATTGGACATCCGGCTTTCCAAAGCATGTTTGAAATGCCGAGATGTGTTTTGGAGTGTATGTGAGGGACTGCTGACTGCTAGTGGTGGGATATGAAGTACATTGAAGTAGACGGTTTGATATTTTGATTGTCCATCGAGATGGTCTGTAGATCAGCTTTTTGGAGAATTTTCACTACCTTAGGACTTCACATCCTGGAGTATCCAATGAAAAAGCCAACTCCCAACCACAACAGCCCAAGAAACACTAGCACTTTGACACTGGGAAAGACGTGATGCTTCCGCTTCTATTCGGCTTTGGGCTTCCTTGCAGAAAAATGTCACCCCAGAAACTATCAGCAATCGTTCCTGATGAGAATTTTCAGGGAAGTAGAAGATGGATAAGGAGAACGGCAAGTTTCGGGCAAATGAAGCAACATTCTCTTTCTATGATTGTAGAGATGCAATCAAACTAGCTGAACGTGAATGTAGTCCAAAAATGCCTGGACAACTCAAACATACTCAATCTCTTGCTTTCTGATTTTGTCATGTTTTTGCCAAACTGTCATACTTTGGTGGGACCTTCGGGATACTTCCTTGTACAGCCTCAGCTTGCCTCAACTATACCCGGTAGCCTGCGCCGAAAGAAATGCTGATGGAACGCTGGGCTTTTCATAGCCGACACCTGGAATTCATGACGTCGTCAACCCTTGGGACTGAGGGGGAATGCTGCAAGGGATAACTGGACAATCCAGAAACCTTCCCAACCTCGTCCCAATGCCTTTGCCTGTTCTCGAACTCCTTGGTGAATCCAATCCAAATTGGTTCACGCTGCGAAAATGATCCGACGGATCATCTGAGATTTTTTTGGAGCGATCACAGAACAGCCAGGCAACTTTCTCGTAGACCATTGCTGCGAGAGCGCACATCCTGTACAACAGCGGAGAACCACGCCATGGCGTCTCGCTTTTTCAGGTCAATAAACAACTCGCAATTCCTGGAAAGATGCGGCAAATCCTTGCAATAGGCGCTCCGATATGCAGGAGTAGCAAACTCATCCTTGATCTACAGCTCTGTCTCACTTAGTGCGTGTTTTGATGACTTCCCACTACAGGATGCTCCTATCATAATCCTGCACAGCCAACGAGTTTAGGTTTGTCAGCTTGAGAAACCTGACTAGCGCTATCAAATTGATGCTGAACTTTGAGGATGGGTACGACATTGTGAAGGAGTAGCCTGCTTGTATGGTGCAAAAATGTCCAGAAGTGAGAGAATTATAGTTAAACCAAAACACTACGGCCTTACCTAAGAATAATGTACAGTATTTCTCACAAAGTCATGGACTGCTTAGGCACAATGCCCAAATTCGCTTCCCAACACCTTGAACCCATCATGTACAGCGGTTCATACAATTACTTCAAGTACGTCTGAAATTATTCACAACAAATGACTGGATCACAGAAAGCATGACTGCGACACTGATGTCCTTAAGAAGCAAGTTGGCTGCTGGATATCCATATGGTATTGGCTGGTTGTGCAACTAAAGTCGTAGAACATTGACTGTTCACATGTATGACAATTGAATGACCCAAAAACGCCAGCACCTGAGCCCGAGTCTGTGTGGACTTCAAGTGTTGAAGGGAGACATCGCTCTCCTTAGGCCATGGCGTTGGTTCCATGGAGTGATGCAAATTTTCCAATCATTTGATTTCTGAAGCCGAACAGGTAAAGCCAAGTAAAGCCATGTTTCCTCACTACGATTTTTGCTCCACTGCACCTTTGGTACATATCCTATGCCACATGTCCATGTCCAGCGTTACCTGTCCGACTGTCCAATGCTGCCAAGCCACAGGCGGCTTGTCTGTGTCGCGCCTGTCAAGTTAGATGGGCTAAAATGTCTTCACAGGGAAGTGGTGATGTTCCTGTTGCACTTCAAGACCAACTCACCAATGCCCATCTCAAAATGGACCCAGGCTCCCGACAGATAGGGCACATGTGGCAGAGACTGTGAAGGAGAGAGTTGCCGTGGGAACCTCAAATGGTTGGTGACATCTGTGCTGATTTATCGAGACAAAGTGGGGCACTGGGTACCTGCTGCAAGTACCGTCCTCAAACACTATCAAATACTATAAGTGTAATGTCTGAATGAATGTATGACGCACCTAGCATTGCGTTTGTAAGCCACACATCTGCAACCATTTAGGTGTCCCACCCCTTGTCAAGGCCATGGTTCAAGTTCAGGTGTCTCACCTGGACCAAAAAACATGTGAAGTTTCACAAAAAACATGATGTCAATATATCATGCCTGGTTTCGGGATCAAGTTGTTTTTTTCAGTTGATGCAACATTTCTTGCATTAAATGTAGCCCCACACTTTTTCCTGAGAACCCTTTTGTTGAGAGTTCCAAGGTGATTTTCTACTTTGGAACCTAACAATGCGGACCCTAAATAGGGATGCAAATATACAATCTTTCGTTTGTGGATGGTGCAGTGGACCATCGCCATCCCAAGTTTCAATGCACCAATCTCTAAACTCTAAAACACGATTCAAAGATACGATCTGATTCTAGTTGATATTGACTACTCCAGTGAAATGACTTCAGCCAATAAATTTGGTACAAACGAAAATTGCCGGAGGGCTCTACAACATGGGTATCCATCAATTACCAAGGGTATTCAATGCGAATATCTGCGAACTGCAGCGTAAATTCTGGTACTTGATAGTTTGACAATCTGGTCTTGAAGATCCTCTTCACTCATTCCAATAAGTTCTTGACTTGGCTATGAACCACTAAAAGCCCCATCAGTGCCACCGGATGACTAAAGAAAACGCTTCAGCTTCATTTTCTTCCAGACTTCACTTCTCCAAAGAATCACCCTTTTAAGGCATTTGGAATATTGATCTTATTGATGATCATCATTGCTAAAAAAAATGAACCTCTCAATTTTAACATGATACTAGTGATGGAAATCATCCATTGAATCTGAGGGTGAACCCCTCCCAGCCCTGCCTCCGTATCGTCAGACTTCTGCCTCTTCCAAGGCTCCTCAGTAAAGGCAGGCCCTCCAATTTTTATGGATCTCAGGCAGCCGGGCAGTGACCATACAAAAAGGAAACATATATTGGAAGCTAGGTTAACATAATCAAATTCTACAAAATATGATCAAATACACCCCTGAAAATTAACATGGAACCCCAAAATGAAGGTTAGGAAAATGATGTTCCTTTTCAAAGGGCTGTTTTTCAGGTTCCATGTGAATTTTCGGGGGAGTAGGTTAGTACAATCAAGTTCTACAAATATGATCGTAAAAACCGTCGTGAAAGTTGCTAGTTGTATCTAGTTGTAGTTGTTTTTTTGTTTTGGTTGAAGCAATTTATTGCTTCCGATGTTGCTATACTGAAACTATACTCCAGTCATTGTAGGTCACCGAGGTGTGTCCCTAACATGTCAACCAGTGCACTGCTAGAATTGCGTGGAACTGCATTGCATGGTGAGTGAAACTTCAGCGGCAACGATCGATGTGGCTGTGGATTATGGAATTCAAAAGTCCTAAATACACACAGATCACACAGTTTCAACACACACCTCCCAGCAGCACGTCATTGTTCCGAGGATTGGACGTCAACATTTAAGTCGTCTTCAGCCGTTGGAGGCCTTTCCCTGCAACATCTAGAGTTTTCTAGGATTCAGTCAATGTAACACACTTGCGGGTCAACAAAAAACATGCCAACAAACATCAACACACATCCCACATCCCACATCATGTCTCCCTTGACTACGGCCCCGTCCGGTGACATCGAATGATCGCGATTGTGGAACCTTAGAGATGCTTCAACAGGTGGCGCAGGTGGCGCAGGTGGTGCAGGCGGTGCTGCCACCGGAACCTGTCGACGAGAAGTGGGGATTCAGTGTCTTCCCCCCAAGTCATGGAAGATCCGCCCAGAAGTAACAGTTCCTGAGTTACCTCAAAGTATCCTTTAACAATGTACAACTGGCAAAGGTAACTGGATGATTGGATTCGAATGGTCGAATGTCCAAAACATATTAATCTATGCACCAAAGTCATGCAACACTTTTGTAGTTTGTCTATCATGCACAAATCAAACAAATAAATAATACTAGTATCCAATTCAATATTCAAATCTATCCAATAATCATGTATTTTTGGATTTTGGATATTCTCTCATCCTGCCAAACAGCGAATACGAGGGAGTCTCAGGGACGCCTCAGCAGGTGCTGCAGGCTCCTTGGCCTTCAGCTGTGCTGCAGCCTTCAGCATTTCATTGGTGCGGTCCTTGACGGTGATTCAAAACTTTGTTTGATTGCATGTCAACACTGTTGTGTGAGTTGTTTGATTTCGGGGAGGAAAACACATTCTAGAAATTGTACCTATGACATTATGTGTCTATATACCACTTTATATACATATACGATATATAATTACATAGGTTTTCTTAATCATTGGTACTAAAAGCGCTTTATGGAAAGGTTGCTACTTGATGAGAGCATGAGTTTGGGATGATTTCTTTTCGCGTGGCTGCCTGGGACACTAGTTTTCTTGACATGGCCTGGTAAGCCGACCCCCAAATCTGACACTATCCATTCCTTGGCGTTTAAGCACATCATGAGATATCATGAGGCAGGCATCAACTCCCACAAATCAACAACTTGGTAGCTTGAACAAGAACTGCAACTAACTGCTGTAGATCTATAAAATTAGATTTGACAGTCTTGACAATTTGGGGAATTGAGTGGTCTGCAGAACGCAGGGTTGTAATAGTGGTTCGGAGGCCAGCAAAAGTAAGCTGGCGTGTCGTTCTCTTGATTTCTCTCCCCTCCGCTCAAGCGGCTCGCTTGTATGTTTTCCTCCTTGTCAAGAACTCAAGCTGGGCCGCAAAGACACATTTCAGCTGGAAACAATGGCAAGCTGAGCTGGAAACAAATGAAAGCTGAGAACCTCCGGGTATCTTCCTTCCAAAAAATACAGTTCCGTAAACGTGACCGAGTCCGAAACGGGAAAAAAATACTCTTGGGTACTATTAGCTCTATTCCTCCAAAAATAACAAAAGTGAAAGGGGTACCTTCAAGGCGATGGTTTCCTTCCCTTACCTTTCGAATCTTTGGATCCACTAAACTCACTTAGACTTAAAACTAAATCATGATACGAAGAAAGCGATGGAACATCAGAAAGGTTACGTAAGGTTGATCAATGATCAAATGGCTCCATCTCCGCTTACCGCTTCCATGGCTTCATCCGTTTTTCGGCGTCTCAGCAAGAGGGCTGACATGGTGAAGGATGGATTTATTCATGAGAAATGCACAAAAACCACGGAAACCTGAAGTTGACCTATAGATGTAAATGGCAAGAGAAGCCATGGGTTTTTCTTTATTGATCTTCGGAGCTTCCAGAAAAGCTGCAAGTAACCTGAAACAATCGAAATCTGCCTTGAACTCGCTACCTTCGTCTCTGCCATCCTCCAACCAATCGTGTTTTCCGCCCCAGAGTCTCATCAAATTCGCATGTCCACCGGTCTCCGGCAAAATAAATTGATTGACTTCAAGATGTTAGTCTCATGTAGACATACCAAAAAACACTGGCTGAATGCGAATCAATGAAACTTATGAAGATCAGCTCATGAATGCGATACCACCTTTGGATTTCGCCCAATTTGGGGTTGTGCGGAAATAGGCTTCCTCGAAGACCATCTGCTCCTCATAGGGTGCTTCAAAGAGCTTCAACATGCCGCGGGTCACATGGTACTCTCCACGCTGTGCAGCATCATAAGCTTCAAACAGCATCCAATTGCCTCAGAATCACTATGAGGGGATGGGTCAACAAAATCCAAGACTCTTGACTCTTGATATACTTTGCATGATGACACCCTACTTACATATCATATACTATCAAATAGCAGGATGTGAGTTCTGACTGGAAGACACTTGTGCTGGTACAACATGAAGAAAATGAAGAAAGGGGAGACATGCTTCAGTTTTCTTTGTAGGGGAAATACGTCGGAGCTTCTCGGGCACATCATTGCAAGATGAGCGCTGCAGCCAGCCCCAGCATATCCCTTCACGAGAAACAAACTCTCAAATCCCTGAATAGCGCCTTATGAAATGCTAAGTGGTTGGTTGAATGCGCGTGAAATATATTAAATTATATTTAATTATACTACAACGGGGTGAGACAAAAGAACCAAGCCCTGTGATCTCGTGGGTCGAGTCTAGCGAGGTCAAAGAAGCTATTCAAACTTTTAGATACTATCCAAAAACATCTGCACTTTCCTGTCCAACCCAGTTGCGTGGCACATACTTTGGTGATGCTGCACACATTTCGGCTCTGCGCCTTTCAAGATCCACCCCTTGCAAACTGTCACAGTATCCTCGCAACCACTTCATCCAATCTAGCCGCAGTTCTCCACTTGGAAAGCTGGAAAATGCTTTCCTCAAATCCTTGCCATGTCATCATGTTCAGCATCCATCAGTGGTCGGAAGCATCTTGAATTAAGATGTGTCATTCTATGAGTTACCTTACAGTCTTACAGTATCCTTGATAAAAAAGGGTGCTGCTCTGCTACAAAGTTGCTGGTCAAAATGCAAAAAAAACATGCCATATCTTGCCATCCCACTGCCCACTTCACGCCTCCAATTCAGCTTTTTCAACATCCAACCATACCTGGTGGTAGATTCAATGTTGCTTCCCACTTCACCAGGGACATGTTTTCTCATCCAAGGGGGCTGAAATTACAAATATGACAGTAAGATGGCAGTATAGTAGATTTACCTTCAACTGAAACTGACTTTCAAATCAAAATATCAGTGAAAACAAAAAAAACAAACAATGCATCTTTAAAAAATAGAAGAGAAGATACCAACGATCGAAAGAAGATTGTCCAGTCTGCTTCAGATCGTGCCATGAGCTGCATGAGTTGTGTCCATCTCACCGTATCGGCGCTTTCTTCATCACCATCCCATGTTGCCAAACCCAACTTGCGACGACAGCGTTCCGTGTGGGCCTTGGTTGACGCCATACTAATCCATAGGAATCGATACCCCAATCCCGGTGCCTACTCCATACAAATCGAATGCTAATCCATACAAATCCATACCAATCCCCCAATAAGCTCATATTTTAAGGGTAGAACAATACCAGGGTTCATTTCTAAAAAAAAATACGCTGTGAATCCAACGCTGCCCAGAAGCTGCTTGGAACTCTTTCGTAAACGAAGCCTTGGTTGGCCAGGTCTGTTTCTTCTCTTTAATTCCGAGGACCAACCTTAAGACATCCTTTTTTGTGGTAGTTTTTTACTCGCAAATCATACTTTTCAAAATGTTGTAAAAATCAACAAAACATGTACTGTATCGATTCATAATGAGAATATATAAATTAATATACTATATAAGATACACACCGTCATAGGAAACACAAGTTGATACGCCTGACAACTGTCAAAGCAAAATTCATTGCTCCGCAACGCCAGCAACAAATAGCATCAGCAAACGAAATCAGTCGCCCAGTGGCTAAAATCTGTTTCAATCGCTGTGCACACTCTCCTCGGTCGCCAGTTGGAAGAGCACAGGGAAGATTTCGAGCCAAAACTTGGACATTGGCAAAAGCTGCATCAACTTGACAATTGAAGGCATAATGACCTTGCGGATGATTTCGGCGGAACAAAATGATGCGTATAGTTTTCACAATCCTGCAGGTAAAACAAAATATCCAATGGATACTGTACTGGCGCCGTTGTATGCAGTTCAGCAAAGTCTACTTTATCCCAAAAAGAACAAAAGCAGCAGTCGAACCTGAAAGGAAAACTTTTTAGATAAAAATATTCTGGTTAACTTCTGCCAGTGACCCTTCTTGTCAGAAGTAAAAGGTTGGTATCCAGGGTCATAGGCTTCCATGAAAGCAAAAGGTCCAAAGTCCAAGGTTTGGCTGCACAGCAAACAATTGTCAGAGTTCATGTTGCCATGCACATATCCAACGCGCAGCCACTCAGCCACCAGTTCAGCTTGCCTCTTTACAAACTCCTCAAAAAAAGCCACGATGGTTTCATCCAAGCGATTCTGTGCTAAGTGAGGAAAATCCCGACCAAACACGTGCCACAGAAAATCTGCCAGTTCCCTTTCCCCTCGTCGTGCAAAAAGCTCAACATGGCCCACTCTCCAGAAAGATCTAGCAGAACGACAAAGCATTGCAGCTGCTTCATTCTCATGGCATCGAGGTGGGGTTCCCTGCATCTGCATCGTTTCATGAGAAGGATGGGTGTACCAGGGTCGGGTCACACGTTCACTGGATGTGACAACTGATAAAGATCGGGCAGTTGGAACTCCTTGCAGGCGCACACTGTGCACACACACGACAAAAGTCTGTGAATGTACCATCAGATCATCAGCATATTCCATACACACAAAGCATTGGCAATTTGTGGAGACAAAACAATACAACGCATAAAGAAGTACAAGTGCATATTGTGCATACGACATTTCATCAGCTAGCCTCTTCTTCAAAAACCACATCAAACAATTTGAACACTTACGTCTTTGCATACTTGTTATCACCATCGGATTTTCAATTTCAAGCTCTCAAACTTAGATCACTCCTAGGTGGTGCATGGCCTCACTTGCAAGGAACTCCCGAATGCAAGAACGGAGCACTGCACGACCATCAAAGTTTCGGGAAAAGGGTGTACGGCCAGCACCCTTCAGTTGCAATTCCCATGGCTGCTTTCCAGACCTAAAGACACCCAATGAGATAGCACGTCCATCTCCATAACCCCAAGGACCAAAGGGTGAATCTGCTGCAAAATTACCATTAACCGATGTACCATATGGTGTTGCCCAAGGAGACAAGCTGACATATGATACATCTGACACATCCCCTGCCAACAGTTTCACCATCTCAGGTGACGCCATCACCTCTGGCTCCACATCAAGGTCATGACAAAAGTTCTCCGAGATAGCGACCATTTCTGGCTTCGGCAAAGGTTCTGGATCAACATGGACATAGTGTCCATCCCTCATAGCACGGGAGCGGCGTGGGTCTACATTCTTCATATTTGCTGGCGTCAGGTCTAGCAATACAGAATGGTCAACGGTTGCCAGAAACTCGTCTGCTGTTCTCTTGGCAAAGGTCAGCTTTGAAAGCGGCCGTCGCTTCGATGACCTGATTAGACCACCTGGGTCAACGAGAACAACAACATGCGCAGTGGCGCAGCGGTGAAGAACGCGAAACCGGAGAAAACAAAGCAATGGGATCCGGATACAACAGCAAGTTTCCAGAGAAACACCTCAAACCTTCAACCCAAAAAAACACGGCTCTTGCAAAGGAGACGCGAAGAACTACTCCACAAAGGGCATAACACCATGGACTGTTCCGAGTTGGTCGGAGAGCGCAGTAAACCAAAGGTTGTTTCCCAACTGGCTGATGTGAAAGATTGAAATTTGCAGGCAAAAATGGTGCAAGTGAAGCCATGGCCGTATGAATTAGGCTTCATCGGATCAGTTCATATCAGTTCCACTGTTGAAGAACAAGTTTTTAATTATCTAAAATTGCAAAAATCAAGTGAAAGATGCTCTAACTGAAAAACGTAATCGCCGATCATCGCCACTTCATGATTCCACTAATCAACAAGAATTCCATAATGTCCATATACTCCAAAAACAATCTGGAGGCTGCTGACTATGACCGACCTCGCAAAAGTTGAAGAATCTTCTATGGCCCAGGAACCTGCTCTATATGGCAAAAAATCCCAGGCATCCTCTTGATAGAAGAAAAATCTACGGATCATCCTTCATACCTTAGAATCATACCTGGCTCATCCATCAATGATGAGGTAAAAGGCTTGGCGAGAACGTTGCTGGCTTCTGACCTGGCCTTTGACAGAATCTGATCTTACAGACAGAACACTTCCAATCAAGCTCCTCCAAGTAGGAAAAAAACGGTACAACAAAACTTTCAGGGGTGATTTTTCCCCCCCAAAAAAAACGTCGTGAATTACAGGACCTTAAAGACGGTTGCCAACGGGCCATCTGTCCATCCCAAACGATAAACATGATAAACGGCAAAAAGTCGGCATTCCCCAGGACCGGTCCCTGACTTGTTGGAGATAGCTTTGATGCCACCTGAGATGACTAAAACCATGGAAGTTCATCCCAAATGATAGGATGAAGCATCAAGACCCTGAAAGAAGGGTATAGATTATGTTCAGGTCATGTGATCTTGTGCAAGGAATATGAAAATAGTGAAAATTTTGAACAATATGTAGCGTTTACCTATAATTACTATACTTGCATGTTTCCTTTCAAACATATGCCATCTGGCCATCTTTTTTCATTTCAAACTCAACTCAAAAAAGTATCAATGGATTGAGCTTTCTCACTTGTCGGCACGTTCCGCTTTGGCTGCCTCCTGGAGAAATTGAGAATCGATGATTGGATGATGTTTTCCTGTTGGAACCGCCTTAAAACAAAAAAAACAAAAAAAAGTTGCCAAAGAGTATACCCCCCCATGGAAAATTGGCCCAGCTGGAAAATTGGCCCAAATTCCATGTCGAAAAAAACACCCCCCATGTCTATCAAAGTCTCATGAATCTCTGAGTCTTCTCCTGAGCTGCAGCGGCATCGGCATCTTCCCGAGCTTCCGTTTTGGCACGTTCTCCTTGAAACCGGTCACACGGACAACACACCAGTTGGATGACAACACGCAGGACGCAGGGCTTGCAAACAGTTGGTGACTCATAGATATCAGCCAAGAAATTGAAGCCAAGTTGATATGATTATGGTTGAAGCCACAAAAAAATAGTGAAAGATTCGTTCTGAGAAGTAAATTTATCATGACAAAAATCAGCATATTAAACCATAGGAGTATCAACAAATGATAAAACAACATCGCCAAAAACAGATACACCGCCTAAATACACTCCGTAGAACACATCAAACAACAAAAACAGTGGAAGACAAGACATGAAACAACAAAGCAGTACAAAAAACGAATAAACACCCTAAGATATGATTGAATGAAAAGCATTGAAAAGCGGGCTATGATCGAATGAACAGCGGGCCAATGATTTAATGAAAAGCGGGCTATGATCGAATGAAAAGCGGGCTATGATTGAATGAAAAGCGGGCTATGATTGAATGAAAAGCGGGCTATGATTGGAGAAGTTGGTGAGTAGATAATCTACTTGATATATTTAATTTGCATTTTGAATGTATCAAATAGATATTGCATGTTTCATGTCTTGTCTTCCACTGTTTTTGTTGTTTGATGTGTTCTACGGAGTGTATTTAGGCGGTGTATCTGTTTTTGGCGATGTTGTTTTATCATTTGTTGATACTCCTATGGTTTAATATGCTGATTTTTGTCATGATAAATTTACTCCCCGTTGACACATCCCACCATCTGCGGAACGCAACTCGGCGGAATGCTGGGTGCCTGCCACCTTGGCCTTGCGTGACATATCTGGCATCCTAAACACAGCGATGCCATTGGTGGATGGATTTGCGGGTCGTGCGTCATACGAGCCCTACATGGAGGTGTAGTCATCAGATTAGGAAGATTGAACCAAGGCCAGAAAGGGGGCAGTTGTGTAAGAGGGTGGCTGCTCAAACACTTCATGGCTGGTTTGGGGATGGGATACTTACCAATGCCGATTGTGTTATTGTAGAATGACACTCTCACCACAACTCAGGGTGTCAAGTGATCCCTGCCATCTGCAAACTCCCGTTACACCTGATCTCTGTACCGGACAAAGGAGCCGACCTTGTTGGAACGGGTCGAAGGAACATGTTCAATTTCATGACTTCAAGGTTCCACCATTGCACATTGAGTTTGAATAAGATATGATTTCATGGATATTTAATGATGTATAATCATGGCAAAGCCATCATACTGCCAATGCAATCAAGTTCCTATCAGGCGCAGAAGGATCCAGAAGGACTGTTTCTCTTTGTCAGCAAGCCAACTAGTACAACTTAGCATAAATTTGACCTCAAAAGGCCTCTGACATCATCCCATGACGTCCCGTGATGTCAGCAAATTTCTTAACTAATTTTTGGATTGGCAACCAAAAATGAAGAATATCCGGAAAAGATGAACTCCGAAAAACCTGGTTTCGCAGCAGTGACCAGTGACTAGAACAAGTAACAAGTGGTTTTTCATCCTCCTACCAATTGAGGACAGATGTGGGCAGGTTTTCAACGTATCTTTGAACAATCAGAATCAGTCTGTTTTTAACTACGTAACTTCGGATATGTTTATCTGATTAGAGTTTGCATCATCAACCAGCGGTGTACAATCAATCAATCAATCAATCCATCCATCCATCGATCAATCAATCAATCAAGCAAGCAATCAAGCAAGCAATCAATCTATCAAACAATCAATCAATCAATCAACCAATCAATCAATCAATCAGTCAAATCAAATCAATCAAATCAAATCAATCAAATCAAATCAAATCAAATCAAATCAATTCAAATCAATCAATTCAAATCAATCAATTCAAATCAATCAATTCAAATCAATCAATTCAAATCAATCAATTCAAATCAATCAATTCAAATCAATTCAAATCAACCAAATCAAATCAACCAATTCAAATCAATCAATTCAAATCAATCAATTCAAATCAATCAATTCAAACCAATCAATTCAAACCAATCAATTCAAATCAATCAATTCAAATCAATCAATTCAAATCAATCAAATCAAAGCACTCAAATCAAATCAATCAAATCAAATCAATCAAATCAAGTCAATCAAATCAAGTCAATCAAATCAAATCAATCAATTCAAATCAATCAATTCAAATCAAGCAATTCAAATCAAGCAATTCAAATCAATCAAGTCAAATCAGTCAATTCGAATCAATCAATTCAAATCAATCAATTCAAATCAATCAATTCAAATCAATCAATTCAAATCAATCAATTCAAATCAATCAAGTCAAATCAATCAATTCAAATCAATCAATTCAAATCAATCAAGTCAAATCAATCAATTCAAATCAATCAATTCAAATCACACCGCATGGCTTTTGATGCTGGTCACACTTCTTTCACCAAATCGAGGCGATGATCCTCTGACAAACCCTCACACCACCGAGCACCCAGACGTCACAGGAATGAAGCGAGTGAGTCTGGGTACAGCCCCTGGCGAATTCAGAGGAGAGGAGAGATTTAAATTCAAAGTTCTCGTGATGGTCACAATTTGCTTAAAAAATGATGAAAAATGTATTGAATATCCAAAACAACCCAAGTGATATTCACCATAGAAATCCAATGAGTGCATCTGCCTCCGGGCTCCTGCACTTTGTCAGGTGGTGCCGGATCCATCAAGGAAAATCGACTGTTTGTCCACATGGATAAACCTTGCCTGGGCAGCGATCCAGGAGACGAGCAAGGAGAGTTCATGGTTGCATAAATACAGGACTGCAGGACCATACAGGGCTGAATAGTCAGTGTATACCCTAAACGTGTTTGTGTGTGTGTGTGTTTGCAGGACCTTATGTCTCCATCACACATCATCACCCAAAACGATAAGAGACCTCGATCCTGACCAAAACATCAAGCAGTAAATGAAGACACTTCACCAAAATGTGGCCAAATTAACCAAAGCATTTCTGGTTGTTTCAAACCAAGTGAAAAATATAATCAACCAAATTGGAGGTCAAATAGGATCGTCTCCCCAGTAGGGGGCAATGATAAACACGGAAATAGATGTGTTGTGTCATTCTTAGTAGCTTGGTACCACCATATCTGCAAGATCTGCCCACCTCAAACGGGAGAGGGTCTCAACATCTTGCCCACTGGGTGAATCAGCCTCCATTAATGAGCGGAAGCTGGGATGGAAAAAAGCAAGCCATGCATGGCAAAGATCTATTTTAAAAAAACCTCCACCTTTGACATGGTGAAAATTCCCCAGGAATACGTCATTGTTGCGAACTACGTAGAAGATGAACAACTACAAATATATGTTGGGACTATGTCGAGACAAGAATCAAAAACCATGGAGAATCCACCTAAGCAAAACCAAACAACACATGTACTCAGAAAGCTGCTCTGCCCCTGCCCTTACAAAGGAACCAAGTCCGAGTCACACTATGACTATAGTTGTTACAGACTGATACTTATAGGACTAAATATATCATATCTACATATATCTACTGTAGAAATATCTATTAATCATTACAGCAGTATATCAATCATACAATGCGTTTGGAATTCTTGGACATGGCAGGATATGGCACTTGCAAACAAAACCAACAGAACCAACCTCCATATCCTGGGTGGAAGCCAGTTTGAGGCCCTGCCATTTAGGTGAATTTGGCATGTCTCATCTATTCCAAGGTATTCTATGCTGACAGGTTTGTACTCAAAGGCTGACCCTTCGATGGAGGTATCTGTGCAGAGAACCTAGGTTCTTGCATCCATAAGGGAACTGAACCAATATGTTGAGCCACATTAAGTACGAGTTAGTAGGTTCCCCAAGGAAAGTTCCTCCGCTTTCCCTCAAGCCAGCAGCATGATGTAAAGCAACGCAAAAATGAGAAGCTTCGTGCCATGTCTTAAACTCACTTTTGGGTGGAACAAATTCCTTCACCGTGGAAAAAACCTTCTCTTTCCCCCAGTCAGACCCTGGCCTGATCCCAGCCAAAGGAAGTTTCGATCTCATCCTGGCCACTTGATCTTGACTCTAGGTAAGCAAAAATTGTTGCTGTAAAGTTATTTGGCTTTCCATTCTGCTCTCCAAGCCTCCGCTTCTCCAAGCAGTTTCACTGGAGAAACCTGGGAGGTTGGGGGCCCGGTCTGGAAATCTGCCGTGCTTATAAGTGCTACATCCCAAGATTCATGATATCAGGCTTGAGACTTCAAAACGCTACGTTCTGAGCCACAGCTGGATATGATATTTCACAAGTTGGAGGTATAGTCTTTGTAGAGGCTTGCAACTCTTGTATATATTTTGCTGCAACACTGATATCATCTCAATATCCACCAATTTAAAAGGTTAAAAAAATATCCAAGGTTCAAATGGAATCAACTGGCCATGGCCAACAACAAACTCATGATTCCTCCAAGAATGATGTGAAATCTTATCCTTGTGCAAACAACCGCAGATGTGAGCTGCTAGTGCCCAACACAGCCTTCACTGATCGTGAGCGGCAAGTGACCTCATGCGTGACTGTTCTAACATGTACTGCAATCTCTGGCCCGAAGATGCTTTCTTACTCGCATGATCGGGTAGCTCCAAACGAAAGGTGTGGTAGATATGGAAGTTTTGAAAATGAAAAACAGTTTTATCTTTGACAAACCTTGCTCTGTAGGTACTGGAGATGGAGGTCCCAAGTTCCTGGTCTTCATATTTCAGGGACCCACCGAGAGGGATTTTTCACAAGGTCAGTACGTACCAGGCCCGGACACATCATTTGCACGGATACTACGAGGGGCAGCTTTTTTTCTCTGGAATTTTAATTATGCACTGCAAAACTTTCAATGAATAGAATAGAAAGCAATCTGACACCAATCAAAATAATCAAATGGGATTGCTTTCACACACCGGCATAAATCAACCAGTAGCTCGTGCTCCCATCAAAAGTAGCAAAGTCTGTTTTGCTGAATTCTTAATGTGCCAATGTGGTGGTGCAAGTGCAAATGCCTACATAGTTCTTATATTAATGAAACGATAGTTGCCAGCAGCCGTACTGGTGATGAAGCCATGCATGCAAATGCGTTTGGCTTTCATATGATTGATAAATAGCAACTGTATCTGCAAGTTCTTCACACATTTCACCCCAATTTCCCCATGCAGCCTCGAGTTTGTCATGCTTTGAACCATCCTGCATTCGAGCCACATTTGTTCTTCGACCGAATATGATTCGAGTATTTCTGCCTCAACCTGGAAACTTTGAGACGTTGTGTCACCTTCACATCTATGGTCAACATCAGCGAAGCATATCATTTATATCCTACATATTTGTATAGAATGCAGCATATCACAAAGGTCATGTGCTCATACATGTCTCTGATCAAAAATATGAGAATTCACATCCAAAGGCTGAAATAGTGTATGCTACTTGGCTTGTGCTGTATTGTGCTGTATTTTTTAAAATCTGGATCCTGTACTGGGACCAAGAATGACTTGAATCTGACCTTGACTCTTTGACCAAAACTTTCCACCATTTGGCCAGCGCACCGACTTACTGGTCGCATGATGTCGATAGGAACTTGTGGCTGTGGGAAAGCCCTAAGAGCATCAAATTGGAAAATTGATCCAAACTTGCATGTCTTGGATCGTTGAAATGTTTGTAACGAATGAATGTAACATCAGAATCAAGGTGAAGTGCTTCAGTGCTTGGTGATGTAAGGAAATTTCAACCTCACTGCTAGCGAAAGACTGCACAAGTGACGTCTCTTCAAAGCTCTGAGCTGTTGACAGAACCAGTGGCAGGAAGCTGGCTTTCAATATGACCTCATGGAACATTTCTGTGATCAATGGCATCAAAGGCATCAACGGATCAATGGCATCAATGGCGTCATCATGTCATGCCCACCTCACAGGCCCCTGAAAAGATCCAATGACTCAGGCTGACACCACCTGGTCTTAGCCATCGGTGGCCACGGATGGTGCTTGCTGTAGCCCGTTCCTGCAACTTTCAGTTCCATCGGTTAGTTTTTGCGAGATCTTCGATGTTGGAACACGTTCTCCCACCAAAATATCTCAAACCCATAGGATCCATGTATGGTATATGTACCTACATTTGGTTGATTATTATGGTAAATGTATATAGGCAAATATACCATACATGGATCCTATGGGAAATCAAAAAGCATCAAAAAGCAACACTGCTGCACTGCTGAGGCAAAAAGCTCCCCCAAGTTTCTCCCCCTTTTAATTCCTCAGGATCCGCCAACATTAAGCGAATGAAGTTGCTGGGCCTCGGAATTTTTGGAATCCAAATGGCCCGGTTTTGACCACCGGAAAAATAGGGTGGATTCATATGGTAGTCTTTCTGTATGCACCGATTTTGTACAATTTTTGTGTGTAAAGTGTAAGTTTACATTGTTACAATATAAAGTTGATATCATACTGCATAAAAAGAATTGAAATATGGCCACCCCTTTATTCATAAGCACCAAGCTCCGAAATGAGTGATCTTTACGTCAGAGATCTCTGCTGAGTGTCGAACAGTTCAGCTGCGTCGAAGGGGAAGAGCAAATACCTGTGCTGCAACAAGCACCGTCCTATAGAGTGAATCCATGGTTTTGGAACAACATGGAATATCACCACATGGTGGATGTCAAAACATATTGGGGGATGACAATGAATGATTCATGCATGTGTTCGAAGTTTGCTTGGGAATACTCTATATATATATATCGCAGTACTTTCTTAAAACCGCCAAATGTTCAATAAGAACATCTACATACATTTACAACATCACAGTCATGTTGGTAAGTAGTTCTTGCTGCGCAAATCATACTCAGAAAAGAAATGAAAAGATTGAAATTCAGCGTGGAGCAACATCATTGTCGGGCTGCCTCCAATTGCTTGCATGTCGGGTAGTTGCCAAGACTAAGGGATTGATCTTGACAAATCAATAGAACTCAATAGAAATCAGGTGCCAAATGCCGAAGCAAAATATGAGCAGTCCCAAGGGAAGCTGGAAGCACCAAGGGAGCTGGTTCTTTCTTTCACCACAAACACAGCAAGCAAGCAAGCAAGCAAGCAAGCAAGCAAGCAACCCAGCCAGCCAGCCAGCCAGCAAGCAAGCAAGCAAGGAATAAAATAGCAAACCAGCGTCTATATCATTGCTAGATATCTAACCACACCTTCGGAAAAGGATATGACCATCAACACAACCGCGCCTTTGCCAGTTCCTCACCATCTCCTCCACACGGTCGATATTCGCCTTTGTGGCTCATTAAAAAAAAAACACTTCCTCTGTCCCATCCATCAGTTTCCCTGGCAATGCTCGTCCAAAAAAACAAAACGAGTCTCTCACCGGACATCTCCGGTAAAGCCGATCTTTGGGAACTAGAGGACAGCACATCTTCGAAGGGTGACCCCTGGGACTCAGACATCATTGAAGGGCCGATATCCATAAAGGGCTTCATAGGTGATGACACCCACACTCCTGGCAGCGGTTTACAACCAACAGATTTACCTTCATTAAGGGTGGTGGCACCTTTGTGGAATTAAACAGAAAAAAACCGGGCTTCAAAATCCTTGTGAACACATCGGTGGTGGCACCACAAGATAAGAAGCTATGCAGAAGAAAATCGAAGAACTATGAAGAAGTGTAAATTAATTCTAAAGATTTCTACAGTATAGTATATTTTCTTATGCTCGTACTGAAAAGGAGGATCAGCATATCTCAAGGCTGTCCTCCAGCCCTAGATGACTTCAGCACTTTTCCCATCCCCTACCGCCCCGTCCAAATATCCGCGAGCTCGTTGTAAGCACCTTTGAAGACCTTGATCAAAAGGCACTGAATGGCCTATTACCATCCTACAAACTACCCAGCCTACCATTGGTTCTATCATGACAATCTGGAATGCTGTGCTTCCACAAGAGACTATCCAAGATGTTTGAAGACCATTTCGTGAAAACTTATCATGGACCATACCACATACATAATCATACATATAGTGAGATGCAAAACTTTCTAAGTCTCACTACACATCATCCATCCTCTATCATATCTCAAAACGCAACTTCACTTTGCCTCTGGAGCCATATTTTCAACGGTCCCAATCACCTGGGCGGCTGGCACCATGAGTTGCTTCGAAAACCAACAACGACAGCTGGCCATGCACCTCCGTCAGGCGTCCATAGCTGGGCATCTCTGTGGCCACGTCGAAGTCCAGCAACTGCCGTGGGTAACACGGGAGCGCGCGCATGAACGTCCCCAAGCTTCTTGTTCTATGCTGTAGTGTTAGTGTATTGTAGTGTTCGCATTGGATCGTCAGAGCATGCAGATCCCCCTGGTGTTTTCATGCCGTTTTGTCTCCTTTGGGGGTCACTTGGGGGTTTGGGGTGGGATGGTAACGGCCGTTGCATGTGTTGACATGCTCGAAGCTACGCAACTGTGACGTTGTTGGAATGGACAGCTTCGGTACACACTTGACACATGTCCAAACCTGAAACTACCCGGCGACCCATGGCGCCGTGACCAAGTGGTTTCCTGGTTTCCTCTACTAAAACTTTTTGCAAAAAAAGACTGCTTTTGAAGATCAAAGAATGCAAACTCATCCCTGAGAAAACAAGCTCAAGTACCTTGACTTGGCAATCCCGGTAACCTGAGTTGGTAAGTAGATCTGGCGGCTGCATCCACCAGTTGTCCCACAGACAGATTGAAATCATGTGAAAAAAAGGGGAAAAAACATGTTGCTGGATCTTTTGGCTTCAAAATTCGTTCCAGTTTGACGTTGGATCCTCCATTTCGGAACCTCGGATTCCTCGATTTCCGATTTCCGGTTTCGTGGACCCGGGCTATGAAGGGCAACCAAAGGTCGGGGAATCGTCAACAGTTACACAAATTTGGAACAGGAGAAAACAAATGGAAATTTCATGAAGAAGTGGAACAAATTGAAATTAATTGAAGTGGAACAACCAAATTTTCAGCTCAACAAGCCATTGGCAGACTGTTTTTTGCATTTTGTTGGCCATTGAGGGTCCGACCCCACCCTGAGAGCTCACACGAAAGGCCAATATTCTCAGCCTTGGGGCAAGATTCTCCAGTATCTAGTGGCTGTCCTTATGCTTGAAGCCGAAAATACGCAAGATGAAAGAAATCCCGTACCACTCTGTCAAAGAGACAGTGGAGAACCCTTAATATTATTAGAAGTGAGTCGGGACAATCCATATACTTGCTGTGTTTGTTTTGTCACCCTGCATTGCGTATTCCAATCATGTACCCAAAATGGGTGAAACTCCAGCAAATCATCCATGATGCTGCATAGCTCATCCTGCCTTCACGTCCCTGTGCATCCAGCCCTCACTGTGCATGTCTTGTAAGCCTGCAACATCAGACAGGGTGAAGGGATCACTAGACATGCAGCTTTCCAATTGCCATGTCTGAGAATCCAAAGGAATCCTAGCATGACCATAACTGACCAATCGGGAAAGTCATTCAACTGGATCATGCACAGTTGAAGCGGAGATCAATGGATATCCAGGTATCCTGCCTTCTAATACTTGGCCCACGACATATCTCACCACATCCTCGGTGGCTGCGGTTCCATGAAGATCGAAGATCTTCGTTGCATGGCTGTCCCGCACAACGTCGCCCCCGTAAGGCTTGTGAATCAACCCATGCAAACTGCCATACCATCTTCGTTGATAGCTAATTCCTCAAGAAAAGCTAAAAATCTAAAGATTATTTTAAATATACCCTTGTAAAAGGAGAATGATATAAAAGGCAAAATCATGTGTCCAGAACATAATCCGCTCCGTCTTACCTTAGCACATCCATCAGATTTTGAATTTCAATCCCAATTGCGGCATAAGCTATTGAATCATCTGTGTCAGTTTGCTGACAAACAATGGCCAATCACATATACATTATACCATATTCAATTCAATTCACAATTCAATTCAATGCAATTCACTTCACTTCACTCCAATTCATATTATATAGATATCAACTATGTTCAAATCATAGTTCAACAATTTCTCACCCATCATTGGGATCTCCTGACCTCGGATACTCGTCCAGGTGGTCGAGCCTTGGGTCATCACTTTTGTTTTCCAAAGGATTCGATGTCTTTTTTTGGGGGGTCAATTGAAGCATTGGTTTGGAATGATGGTAAATTTAAACGTACAGTCATGAAAATTGACAACTTCATATAAATGATGAAATGCTTCTAAAATGTTCGAAATATACTTTTTCCATTGGGCATGACTCAAAGCAATTTTGGAAAATGTGAGAGAGAGAATACACAAATTTGAACACGACTACACAGAATGCAATGTCATGATAGGTCATGGGTATGAGGCCATCTTCGCAAAAGTCTTCCTTTTACATGGAGGTTTTTCATGTTTCTTCACCTATAGAGTGCACATGTCAAACTCAGACTTCTCGTCAAGTCCGGGGATTTTGGCCGCCCGAATCTCGAGACCTGTGAGTCTCGTAGATCTGGCAGCTATGATAGTTCTGGCCGGCTATGGCCCCTGCCCTTAGGTATGAACGGAAGGACCCACCCTCCATACACTCAAGGCGTGCCAAGACCTGGAAAATGCGACAATGCAACGACTAATCTTCAGCCATCAGACCTATGGGCTTGGGACATTGCTGAGAACCCTATCTGTGCCTGGCCGTTGCAAAGGAAAGCCTCTTGAAGCTCCACAATGTTCCTTTCAAATGCACGTCTCATGGATCGTCTTGGATCCAACGAATTGGTTTTCATGTGTGACTTTCAATTGGCATCTGCAAACGATCTGCATTGTAAGTGTAATTGTAATCTACAAAACACTCCAGTCCAGTTGTCAATGGCAACTTTCCCACAAACCCAAACTTTGACTATGGCCATGGACATGCAATCAAGAACAATGCCAGGTCCACCGGCGATCATTTGAGAAACCCACTCTACCCAACCATTCCATTTCATCTTCAGCTAGTACATTACGTAGTCCATCCATTCATTAGTTGTGATGGCTGAAATCCGTTGAAATCCTGCATTAATTGCAGTACCAGTAGTTTGTGTTTTACACAGCCCAGGTGGGGCTGAACGGACAGTTGCACCTGCAACAAGACAGGGCTTTGAGCGCTTGCACCTTGAAGTTTTAGCAAAGGTCAACCGTTCCAAAGAGCTAGACTCAAAGATGATTATGCCGACAATATATAAGGCCACCAGACATACACGTGTATGCCCTATGTGCCGTGATATTAGATACATGTCCAGCATGATAGTGTACAGCAATGTGGGGTATCTGAACCGTGCATTGGTATGTGTGTCAGTGTAAAGATCTTTAAGTTTTGGAAGACTCAGGGACTCGGCTACAATCAGACTTGTGACCATCAAGACGCATTTCTCTCATTATGCATGGATTAAAGCGAACCACCTGGTCATCAAGTTCACTATTTGCTGGTCTGCTAAACCTATCTATATAGATGGTGAGTTTCCATTAGGGATGTTAGGCAACAAAAGGGTAAGGTTTGTGCTTGACACCGGGAAACGGGAAACGTTCCCAGATCTCTTCCAAGTTTGTATCTGAGTGTCTGGCTTCATGGTGTGATGACCTCTTCAATGCCGAAAGAGACCCTGGACAACGATGGAAGTGGTGGTGGGGGTGAATTCCGGGATCCAGGGATGAGGTCACTCAGCAGATGGCAGGGCAATGGTGTTTTTTTTGTCGTGGGTCACGTGTGAAAATCATTTGGAACTACAATGAAGGCGGAATCAAGTAGAACCTTGACCAGTTAGATTTGAGCGTAGGTTTTACCGTTGAAGCTGTGAAGAGATCGACAACAAAAAGAACAGCCCATGAGATGACGCTGCTTTTCTGACATCATCAAAGAGCGACTACACCTTTGGGCATGTCTCAACACAAGCACCTTTATAATATATTCCATACAGTATAAGGAATTACATTACGTAGCACATTGATACAAGTTCTCAAGGAACTCTGCTAAAAACAATTTACGGTCCACCTTTTGCTGGCTCTCGGGCCCTTTTGTTTAAACTGCCTGAGACTACCATACAAAAGCAGAGTGGGAATCAGTGGTTCCGTGGTAGTCATGTTGAGTGAGCGTTGCAAGCTTTCTGTCAATATCTGGTTTTGGGTACGTGTGTAGATGAAATGACGGCTAAACAGACGTTTGAGAAATAGGATTATACAAGTACAAAGAAGTGTAGTAATTTATTTCTACTCATTCTGGCCATTGTAACTATATTGATTGAACCAGTATTTTTAGGATCCTTTTTGTCCTCACCTGTTCCGCTGCTTCGACGAATGCTCACCACAGGCCCTCGTGCGCCACGTCCCAAAGTCTCAACCTACCATGAAATTCTGCCACTGAAATAGCAAAAGACTGGAAGGCCATTATCCTGATAGCATATATCAATGTATAGCAATATCTAAATGTAGAATGTAGGAACGCCTAATCACCTCACTGTATAAATGTGGACTTTCGTGCCAGGAACTTGCCTCATCCCAGCCACTCTCGAGGAAGCGCCTCACCCTAAGTTGCCAAATTGGGCAATTGCAATTGATGCTATCATAGACTGAGTTCACCAAACAATCACAAAATAGATGGCCATTGGGCCATTGGGCCATTGTCTTTATTACCAAAGATCAGTTGTTTAATAAAGGTGTAGTATGTACATCCTTTTTTCAAGGCAAAGAAATTCATGGAAATTCATCACAATCGTCAATGTCAGAAACCTGAGGCCAGCAACGCAAGATCTTCAGGACTCCATTGCATTCGGCTGACGAAGAAACACGTCCCTCGAAAAAAGGATCCGAAACAGTTCAGCGTCCCTCCCAGAGTCGCGGAAAAAACGCGATTCTTTTCAGTGGAAAAAGTTGGCAGTTTGGTAGTTTGATGGTTTGGTGAGGTGCGGTTGCCACATGAAATTAGCCAAAAGACAAAGGTGTCTTGCAGAATTGCAACCCTAGACCCTTTCTTTATAGTTTGGAGCGTTTTCTTCTCGTGGTACCTAAGAAAACTCGATTCCAAATCAGTCTTGGAAAAACAAACTCGTTGCTCGATCTGGCACAAAAAATGCAGCATGAGTTTCTTGACTGCAGAAAGAAGGGTTTCGTCAAGCACGGTGAGAACTGCATCTTTACCTCCAACTGTGACATGTCAATGCTGAGCCCAAAAGGTCAACGCGTGTCAATGCCATCTCCTATGATCGGCTGGACATAACGCAATCTTTGGGAAACTCAATCCAGCACCTGATTTCATGTCTTGCAAAAGGCATGCTATGAAGGTATGACATGGGAGACTTACTTCAAATCTCAATTTCCAAGCCGATTGTAACCCACCATCCATACCAACCCATTTCCAACCAATTTGCTACCTGTCTTTGCTTCCGTTGCATTCTTTTTTCTTTGATTGGCGAAACTGCCACCGTGGACTTTTGTTGCCACGGACGTGATGAGCGGCACTAAGGCGCACGCGACCACCCCGAGTCGGTGGGAAAACTGGAGGAAAAACGTCAGCAAAACTGGAAGGCTTCGTCGTCCACAAAACTTGTCTTTGCACCACTTCGAGGAATCTGTTGCTGGTTTGTTGCAAACTATCAAAAACTATGATCCACAAGACACGAATCGATTGTTCAAAAAGCAGCTCACTTCGCATCCAATACGACATTTCTTGGTTGCCTTAGATGCAAACGCATCCTTTTAAGTACATCAGATTCATGTACAAATACGTACCGTATATCACTATTAAATAATTATACATTGGAGACTTGACACGTTTGCAAGAATGCCAAGGATATCGGAGAAAACAAATGCCATGTGCTCTTTGAAGCATTAGCGCACTGAGATTCAAGGCCCATCAGCGAAGAGTTTGATGTTAGTTGCCTCGAGCGTTCGTCAACAGGTGAAAGGATGTCTTGCCTCGGGTGGGTTTGCTTCCCATTTTGTTTACAGTATACCTTCTGAAAGAAATGAAGCTGGTGAAATAAAGTTGCCATATCCGATATCCAAATGAGAGTCATCCAAAAGCTCCAAATTGTATACATGAAACCCTGTCATGAATCCTGGCTGATGTCCTGTCACAGCAACCACAAACATACATGAACACGTTGAACATGGAATTCCTCATCTGATCCCATGCAACCCGACGGTAATTTCCATGCGGCGTCGAAGCGCCTCGACCTGAACGCAAAACCCACTTGAAATATGTTGAAGTCAACCCATTCCATAGGAGATGCTGGAAGCATTGCATCATAATACTAGTATCGTTACAAACAGCTCATCATAGTGTAACTGCATGTAAGTGATTTCACGAATCTGTCGAAAGCATCAAGTATTTAAGACAGCATTTCTACCCTGCAATATCCTGT
Source organism: Breviolum minutum Mf 1.05b.01 (assembly GCA_000507305.1). Lineage (NCBI taxonomy): Eukaryota > Dinophyceae > Suessiales > Symbiodiniaceae > Breviolum > Breviolum minutum. The sequence goes on from DF240174.1 coordinate 72,413, forward strand.
ATACCTTCTGTACATCATGTATCTATCATATCATGTTTATCGTATTGTATGTAATATAGTAATATTGAATACTGTAAATTATACGTATAACTGAATATCATATACTAGATATATCTATATATCCTGATATATCCTGTTAGATTTCTTGTATATTTGTTTAATAAATAGTTTGAACCAACCAAAACTGATCCAATTTCAAGGTCGACCTGTCAAAGGATCGACCGATCGATTCCTGTGGTTCCCCGACTGTCTTGTACCTCAATGGGGTGCATGGTGAAGGGTGGCATGGGAACAAGGAAAAAAATACTGTAACAAATACAGTAAATCCTACAAATACATAAAAGCTGAATCTTCCAATTGCATAAAATGAATAAAAATGATGTAGATGTTTTCCAAATAGAACACGTGCCCCGCAACTTGAAATGCTTTCTTACAGTGAGCTCTATGAGAATCAAGAGGATTCAACTCACCGAGCGCACGCAACGTGAGGAATCATCACTGCTTGGTCTGGTGGCACCTGGAAGATTGAGAAAATATTGCTGATCAAGAATGCACCAGGGCCAGGAAGATTGGATTCTTGTATATTCTTCTTGGAGATCTAACATGATCCGGCCCATCCACTAGACATGATTGAACTTTTGGTGAATCTAGAATCGCCAACCACCAACTTCCGCAACTTTTCCACCATTGGCCGTTGGCCTTGAGAATGGGATCCTCTGCAGGAATTGGCTCTGTTGCGAAGACGTCCAAGCCTAAGGGGCACCCCATGTTGACGCTACAAGTACATGTGTTAATTCATATGAAGAATGTATTTATCACACGTTTGAACATGATTTAGTTAAAATCTCATCTTTTTCCGTGCCAATGTCTGGTTTTCAAATGTATTCACCATTCTTGAATGTGTTTTTGAGATGCCAGCCTTTCAAAATGAGATGGTATCAAACTCCCAAAGAAGCCCGGCCTATAAACTCAACACTTCTCAGTGATGAAGGTGGCCGTGGACGGTCGCATCATTTTGATCGATGCTCGAAGATCTCTGAACAATCTCCGTGACGCTACGCGCGAGGTTTAAGGATAAAAATCCCAATCAGGGACCCGTAAAATCCCCTGGTGATTGTTCAATTTTTCCATTGACTTGTCCAGAAAACTCTTGGATTTTTTTTGGGCCCCAAAGTTTCTATACAGACCCCAAGGGCCACACAACATCCGAAATGCAAACGATCAAATTCATAATGAAATAAAGACAGCACCGGAACTTGTGCTGACTCCGGCTGGAGAATAAACATGCCACCATTCCAAGGATTTTGTCAGGTAAGGCGTACAGGTCTTCCCCTATATATGATTTTCTTTCTAATTTCAGAACCTGGCAAACCATTAGCTGACAAAGGAGCTACTGTTGACAGTGTGTATAGATGATCAGATCTGAAACATATATGTGGACAATCTCTGGTAGTCAACTCATTGACATATATCTCTGATTAACAACCAGTGCCTTTCAGCCATGGGTGTCTGCTACTGCCTCTGTACAACTGTACCACCTTCAATTTACAGATTTCCAATAGTTTTTAAACATCTTTGTATAGAGGAGGTCGTCAACCTTCCTGTCCTGAATGGCAAGTGGCACCCACAAAACTGATAAAAAAGTACTTGGGCTCCACCCAAACCGGTTTTGCAACGTTGCATGGTCAGACTCCACCCGATGAGCAACGCTGCAAAGATCCGGAGGCACACCAAACGAAGCACCGTTAATTGCTCCCTGCCCCAAAAACCATGCAGTGTCCCTGGCCGCTGAATGAGGTAGTTCCTAACGCTAGATTCCGAGTAAAGGGAAAATGAAGCCAATGACAATCAAATGTTCGGGAACGAAGACAAACACCTTAACTATATCATTGAGACTGAATTTGCATGAATTTACCGCATTTACCACCACCAGCAGCACCAGCACCAGCATGAGCACCACCACCAGCACCAGCAGCAGGAGAAACCGGAACATGACGAAGATCTGTCACCAATGTGGAAGCTGCCAACAAATCGCTGAAACTGTTTTGCTGGATATAATAATAACAGACTACCTGGCATACGTACTGTCATAATTGAATGCTTCAATCATTGTGCATCAGTAATATGAATAGTTTGTGTCCTCGTAAATCAGCGACCAGCTGCAGTGGTTGTTGTATGTGGCATCATGCTGGCTTTTATTTCATTGTAGCCCAAGGGAGCTCGCGGCAGGCTTGATCGCATCACACTCTCCAATGAACCAACCACATCCCAACGATAACATGACAATCACCATCATCTGCAAGTTTCATTTGTAACAGTTTTATATGCATGTCTGTCTAGGAGTACAGCATTCTTGTTCATGGATAGTTCATATTGCATGATTGCTCAAGTACAAGATTACGTACCTGGTATTTATTGGTGTTTTGGATTCAGATCCTTGGTGAACATTCGAACATCCTTGCTGAAGCTGAGGTAGTGGAGGAAAGCTGAAGCTCTCTCCTTGCCAAATATGGACTGAAATCATCACTTGTTTGCATCTTAATAGAAGCAATGTTTACATACTTTGGATTGTCATGACCCATTTCATTGTACAATGCAAGGTTTGAGTTTGCATCGTCCGAGGCGATCTTGAGCCCTCGCAAAGAAACAGCCTAAAAGGGGTCATAAGTTCATGCAAAGGATGGAATCGCAGTGGTGGAATCGCATTTGTACGTCACCTCCAGTGACCAACCACTCACTCACTGCAAATTCCTTCTTTGATCCGAAGTTTCTCAAAGACTAATGGTTTTAATGGTCATAATGGGCACTGCCTGACTGACAGTGAGCACCTTGACATTGTTTTCTAAGAGATTCACAATGTCTAAATACTGCCACTGCATGTCAGGGGACAGCTGTGCCAATTTGGATGCCTGGGCTTTCGCAAAATCCGCAGCCGTCCGGCCACGGGAGGTTTTCTGAAGAGGATCAGCACCGGCTCCAAGAAGAATTCCTAGTTGTCTGCGCAACAATTCAAGGAAAAGGGAAAATCTCTCAAGTTATGTCGAACTCCCCGCCATTTCTGCTATTTTACAGAAAAAAATTGCACATGGGAAGGTGGAAAGGCTTGCAATGTTCCATTAAGGCCTTTCTTTAGCCAGTTTTGTATGCGATTTCCTAGGTGACCTCGATGAAAATGAAACATCGCATTACAGTAAGGTTTGAAGGCCCATGGGTGAATCGAAACCCCTGAATGGCAGCTCAAGAGTCGCACGATGTCGGAATTGCCGTGGGATGCAGCCACATGTAAAGGATACATGGTTTCCTTGAGACTCAGCCAAGATGTGAAGCTGTTGCTCTTCTTTGCAGATGTTCCAACGTCTTTGAAGTCATGAGCCTCAAGGAAGTCTTGCATGCGTTCCTGCTGTCAACTGCAGGAACCCCTTGGAGCGAAAGATCCAAGAAATCACCAGCTCATATGGTAAAAATCCCAAAAAATTACATAGTTTTATACATCCAAACGGTGGTTCTTTGGCATGTCTTCCATCAACAGTATGAATCCTGATATGAAGCAAATCAATTGGATTGACATTGACCTTTAGAGAATTGGAGTATTTGGCATCAAAGTTGAAGCACTTCAGACTCTTGGGGGGTTCACCTTCCGGTCTCACCGGTGCGGTCGTCCTCACGATTGCGACGCAACTTGCGTGAGGGTTTGTCCAGTTTCTCCGACTCACCTCGGCTGCAAACGGCGGCAACACACTTCACCTCACCTGATTGTTCCATGTATATTTTTTTTCTATAAATAAAGGATATACAGTACCGGGTTCTCTCTGAAAAGTATGCTTCAGGGATGTTGAGGTTGTTACGTGACTCAAGTTTTTTCAGATATTCGCAGCTCCATTGATGGAGGTATAAAGGCGTAGGTCCTATAGGTTGGACTGTCCCCTCTCAAGGAAGGTTGATTGGAATCCTGTAACCCTACAAGGTTGATTCGAATCCTCCTGATTGTCGGTGGATTGTGGGATACCGTAATGGATATCCATGGATATCCCACGATTTACATGGGGGTTTTCTAAAATGGTGGTACCCAACAACCATTGGTTTTCCATTTAAAGAAACCCCCACACCCACTGATCGCCTACCCAACCGTTTCCATCCAAGCTTCGCCGCAAGCTCTTGGGAGTCTTCGGCTCGTCCTCAGCCTCAGTGATAAAGAAGTCATCGCAAAAGGTTCTGAAGCAGAAATCCTTGAAGTGTTTATGGATGTTTATCTATGCTTATGGATGTCATATGGTGCTATGATGTTTACATCTTATATTGTATATTATATAATATATATATATATATGTGGACCCCCCCCCCAAAAAAAAAAAACTATGTCTCGTGCAAAGACAGTGGTATTTACAGTGTTTCACGCACATGATGCCCTCTAGATTTTGGGAGCTTCTTTTGAGGGGCACCATATATAGATAATATATACAAAATAAATGACATGTAATGAAGAGACTTTCAAAAAACAATTATACAGTTGTTTCTGCCCTATCATGCAATAATACTGAAAAACTGAAAACTGAATCCCTATGGAGAATCTCTCTGGAAAAAAAAACAGTTTTTTGGTTTTTCAGTTTTCCCGCAAATATTCCGGAATAGTTCTAGAACCAAAACTGAAAAACTGAATCCATATGGAGAATCTCTTCCTGGATCTCTCTGGAAAAAAACGGTTTTTCAGTTTTTCAATTTTTCAGTTTTGGTTCCGGAACTATTCCGGAAATTTTTACCTAAGGAATAAAAACAGCTGATGATGAGGTACATAGCCAGGACATGCTCATAAGCACCAATGTCTGCTTATTTCCGGAACCAAAACTGAACAACTGAAAAACTAAATCCATGTGGAGAATCTCTTCCTGGATCTCTCTGGAAAAAAACAGTTTTTCAGTTTTTCAATTTTTCAGTTTTGGTTCCGGAACTATTCCGGAAATTTTACCTAAGGAATAAAAACAGCTGATGATGAGGTACATAGCCAGGACATGCTCATAAGCACCAATGTCTGCTTATTTCCGGAACCAAAACTGAACAACTGAAAAACTAAANCTCTCTGGAAAAAAACAAGTTTTTCAGTTTTTCAATTTTTCAGTTTTGGTTCCGGAACTATTCCGGAAATTTTACCTAAGGAATAAAATCAGCTGATGATGAGGTACATAGCCAGGACATGCTCATAAGCACCCATACCTGCTTATAAGCATCCTGTCTTGTAACTTATAGTTTTTATTTCTCTAAACTTATATAACTTTATTAAAATTGCGTGCTTGTGTGGTACTCTGGATAGTTCTTAACCAAAAAATGGTTAGAAGCAAAACTGTGATATCATCATTCACGCTACACCCTTGAGCAGAACGACATGTAGAACGTGATGATTTCTTACATTCTCTGTCAAAATTGCTCGAGGTATTCTACTCTTACTGCAATAGTTTTAAATGACAATTTTCCTTCCAACATTATTTTAGGTAACTATATCATTTTGAAAGTGCACATTAAACACATCACGTTTTTTGGTATATTCACGGCATATCAGCCTCTCTCCACATTGATATTTGCGTCTGTTTTCCTTCTTCCTGAAACATGTTTGCATGTGCATTTGAAAAAGGCTATATTAAACCTAACGATGTTATGTCGTCAGTGTATCTGAAATGTTTTTCAATCAAGTCCTCAACTGATATGTATTTTTAACAAATATGTCATGTTCGAATGTTATACAATTTGTTGTGTCCTCCTGTGATTTAGGTTGCTTATTATCACTGACATCATCAACATAAGTTTCACAATCCTCTGTGTTAGTCATTTACAATCACCTGTTGCTGGAATTATTCTGCTCTGCTTACTCTTTTCCACAAACTGCTTTATCCTCCGATAGATATTTAGATTACTAAAACAGATTTCATGAAATACCATAACATCAAACTCTGAAAGATAATTCAGCATGATCAAATGATATTCAAAAAAGAACTTATTTACTGTCATTTTTTCTCCTTTTGAAGACAAGTTTATATTTTCTATCAACCATCCCTTCACAAATATAACTCTTGCCTGTGCCGAACCATCACTGGATTAGTTTCAACACTAAAAATTGCACGCACATGTTTCTGTTGTGTTTGTCTCCCTCACCGCAATGTCAAAACATAGGTCTTGGGGGGGGCGAGCATATATGTGTATGTATATATATATATATATATCATGTAAATTTATATGTGTGGCTGTTCAAATCCTTTCATGTATGTGATGTTGATGATCAAGGATTTTCATGTAACGCAAAATGTTCACCACGCCTTTGCTGTCACATGAGTCAATCAAAGTGATTCACACTTCATGGAACATCTATTATGATTTGTGTTTCTGGATCAAGTAGGTATCTTTCAAAACAAGGATTCTCAGTACCTATAGATCATTGGACCCTCCAATGGAAGGATTTGAACCGGCATAGCAGGGGTAGGGTCCTCAAAATAGCCAGTTTTGAGGTGTCCGGATACTTAGGGTAGTGTATTTTAGAATTGGTGAACTCCAAAATACCAGCATCAACCAGTTTTCTTCAAGTCAAGGGACCACCTCTTCGTTCCCATCCAAGGCCTCTTCCAGTGCACTCAATGCCAATGCAGAAGGATCCATAGTCTCAGGTCGTTGGGTTTTGGATGTCTACAGGAAAACCGGGCACGTGAACATGAACCTGAATAGAAAACAGACATGAAATAGATTATGTCCAATACATTGTCATTACTAGAAGCTATGATTCTATAATGTAGAATACGTAGTATTCAAATCTCATCCAAGGACCAAAGGTGTCTTTTTCGAACTTTGCCCAGCTAGGGGGTTCTTGAAACGGTGAAACACCATCTGGCCAGGTGTTTGCCTTGGTATATACAAGTCCTACACCCATTGGCGTCCTGGTCACCAAGGACCTGCTCAGAAACCAATGACCTGTGAAAACACCAAGTAGCACAACCAGGCAGAATCATGTCGAAGGTTGGAGCGAATCGGGTGGAGTTTCCAATGTGAAACTTCTACGACTGCAACGTGAGCCAAGGGCCAGCAAAAAGTGGCCTGTGAAGTCTGAGGATCAGCTCATGATCATGGGACACATTTAAACATGTTTATGGCAAAAACGTGGGCCAGAATTTTGCCACCAGCCAAAACAACCCATAAAACTGCAAGATGTCAATTTCTCAAGAAATGCATGTTGGACTAGGTTACACTTATGGCTCACACTTCTTTGATTGCTGCAAGACTTGAATTCAGTTTCGCAAAATGTGGTCCAAAATTGAAAATTATCATGCCACCCCTTCCCTGGGCTTACCAAACCCGCACGGAAGCGTCGTTGAGACAACAGATCAGCCAGCGCTGGCTGATCACACACACCGCCACGGGCCACATTGATGAGCACAGACTGGCAGATCCAGGGCTCATGGAAAAACTTTTCAACCATTTCTGAAAATCTTTAAATTCGGGAATCGGAAATCTTTACTGGCAGATCCAACATGATCAGCTGTGGGACTTCCCAGATAGTTGGCCTCTGGTCGAAGCCTTTCCATCAACGAGCGACCAATGATGCCTTGCGTTTCTGCCTTGGGTGTAGAGGCTCCGATGAATGAGGAAGTTGGCTCTACAGCATCATGTTGGCACCCCAAAAAATGCAAATTATGGTCGTACAAGAAGAGGCATGATGTAAATCATGAGAATATCGTTACAAGTTAAAAATATATATCTTGAATTATCTTATGATTCGTTAATATATCAATATATCTATACACACTTCTTGGAAATCAATGTAAATCACTATCTGAATCTTGAAAAATCCTGATGAATTATTTACAATAAGTGATTGCATTACACATCATTAGGAAAGATTCGAAATCATGACAATAAACAAGTGCTAAAAAGGCATTGTATATCATTCTAAAATCATGATATATAGTGTATTACAAGTACCAAGACATCAAAAGGTAGCCGTATGGTATACGGAACAAAAAAAGGATAGTGAACTTATGTGAGCATAGTGTTACCTCTTTTATTTGGCGGGAAATACAGGGAAACACTAGGCTGCCCATTGAGCGGCTGACTATTCCTTTGTTGTTTCTGCATGCGTTGGGTCTACTAGTTGTTTTTTCTTGTTTTTCGGATCTCCGGGACCAAAAATAATCTCGTCTTACCTGCTTTGGGACACCATATCTTCTTCCAACAAACCGTGAATACCAGAAAATACCAGAAATTTATGCTGAAGAAACATGCTAATCGTTTGTGTGCTGGGCCATCTTGTTTCACATATAGATACTTTGTGTCAAGTAACATGTGTATTCCTGGAATCTGTAACATCTACTTTAAAATGGTTGTTTCAATTGGATGATTCCAAATCTTTACATGAAAAATGATTGTTTCAAGAAACATCCATTAAGAAAATCGTTGTTTGGAGTTCCAGCTTTACATGTGCTTACTCTGAGGCCGGTGACATTGAGGGCCACATGTAGGGACACAATGTCTGACCTGTCAAAGAGCTCCTGGAGCATTGGCAACTCGGGCAGGGCACACATGATAGTGTTGATGGAAGAAATCCGGCGTTCACCAGTTGAGGTTGGTAGTTTAATCCCATGGTTTTTGTATATCGCGGGTGGTGCAGGCTTTCTTCCATCAACAGTACCTGGTAAGGTTGTTACAACAAGTTGACGAAATGTACCAAAGGAAATATATGCTTTGTCTTGTACTTCAATTTTTGGGGGGGACTAGATAAGAAGAAATCAGGAAATGGGAGATTCGGAAACCACCACATGAAGGGTAATGAGTTCGGGTCCCTACGTGTTTAACGAACAATCCGTCAATGGCGAGTGTTGGTTATTCTTATATCTCACGAATCATGAAGTTAGAATCCCAAGAGGCAAAATGTTCCTGACTATATCATAGTTGATGATATATCATGTTTTGAGATGTCCGTCTGACGAAGTTTCATCACTCCTATAGGAGGACTCCTAGTTGATACAAATGGAATTCGGAAGTCAATATATCATTCAGTCAATGCATACAGCATACCTTCACAACCTTCACATACAGGGGCTTAACATGGCTTAACAGTGTCAAACGAAATCCAACGCTCTGAAACAAAACAGGGTGTTGAGAACTTTGTTGGAATGCAAACATGTCAATCTCGATGTCAATCTCTTGATTCAAAACGCCAACTTTTGAAGGACAGCCCGGAGCTTAATTGCAAATGGCTACATTGCTGGATTCCAAAAAACCTCTTAAAACTCGGCTCCTCAATGGAGACTTGTTTGCCCAAGCTTTCAAATGCTGGCTTTGGTCTTCTAGACCTCATTGCAATGACGTCTGATAGGACCCAATGTCTGTTCGACATTCTGAAGGAATTTTGACGCCACTCCTTGCCTCCCAAATAACAGCCTACAACTACACAATAGCATTGCTCTTGTATTCAGTTTGGACAAGTGTTGCTTAGAGAGTGGCTCATCCAATACATGTCTGAAATAGTGCAAGACATGTATTTACTTAAAACCAATTTACTTTCGAATTTCAACTTACCATATGCTAAGCTCAAAAATACAGCCGCTTTTCAAATCTCTTTAAGAGTGGTGAAATTTCATTGGCGTATCTGAGGTCAGGACCATCCTAAGATCTCTGATGGTCCAAAAGCTTTAAAGAGCTCAGCTGTCCTCGCGGTGTCGGATTTAGATTGCAGTGTCTGAAGGTAAAAACAAATGCATCTCAAAATCAGAATGATCATTTTATATCATGCAACCTGCAACCTTTCTGAGGTATCTGTCAGATTGAATTCCCAAGAAATTTTTTGCGAAAAAAAAATATAGTTTTCCATAGTTTTCCAATCTTTCCACTAGAATGACGACCCTGGGCATCACTGACGTGTCGGTCTAAAAATTCACTCCGTTCACTCCTTAGACCAATGTCGCCAAGCCCTACAATGCCCACCACCTGTGGCAAAAAGCGTCCGAAACCCATAGTCACATTGCCCAATGTAATATGACAGAAGCTAAACTGCTCAAAATCTTTCCTCTTTCCACATATCTTACTTGTATCTTTCTACCTGCGTCTGTCTCCTTTGCTCTGATTGGACATATTCCATCTTATACAGTATGTCCAAAAATCACCATGAACATTAAAAAAAATCTCCTAAAATCTCTGAATTCAACGTCCCCTGTCAAAAATAGATAAAAATATATAAAAACTTCACGAAAAATTAAGTCGACATCCAAACTAGGGGATCAATGTCCCCTCGGGCCGACCTTGTCTCGAATCTCCATTCCACCAGAAGAGTGGACCCAACCACCAGCCCGCAGTGTTCTGGGCAGTCCATACCATGCCCGACATGCCATGGAACCCCCACCCACTGACCCAAGTTTAAAAAAAACCAAGTTACTAAGTTACCGTAAAAACCAATACAATCCGAAGGACCTTTGAAGATCTTTGAGGTTTTTTGGACTGTAGGATTTACAGAGGCACACGTCCTGAGTGGATCTCGCTTCCATATTTTTGTTTCGTAGAGTGGATGGGAATCGTGCTGGGGTCAACCCTGATGTACAAAGGATGGCAAGACTTAGGAAGTGAAAAATTCGCGTTTGTTGTGAGAAATCACGCTTGAAAAAAAGGCTCCAGTATCTGGTTCTTGTTTATGAAGTGCAAAACATCTTTTATAGATACACATTATGAACACATGAACTAATGGACAATCCACCTACTCACCATGAAATTTTGAAAAAAACATTGGGAATTTTCATCATGTTTTTCAAACCTCCCCATGATTTACGAACTTCGCTTTTCCCGTGGCCTTTCTGAAGCAGTGATCTCACGATACACTGCAAGGGCTAAGCCCACCTGGGGTACCATGTAGAGATAGATTTAAAAAAAATTAGTAGGGATTCCCTATAAACTTTAAGCCCTTCATTTGCCACTGTTGCTGGGGTAGATCCACTACTGTAGTTTAATTGAAATCCGCCGACCCCTCGCCCAGCTCGAGGGGGAGGCGCGTGGGAAGGACAAAGGAAATGCCAATAGCTTCCGTTAGGTCCCACTTTTTTTGAGCGAAACTCTGCCTACACCTCCTTAAGTCCATGGTTTTGCTCTGTTTCTAGCGGTTTCACAGATGCTGTCTGCGGACGGAGCCAGTCACGCGGTGGTTTTGCTTTGGTTTTAGCGGTTTCGAAGATCTGGCGGCTTCTAGTTTCGAACGCAAGTTTTTGGCTTGCCCGAGCTTGCAATTAGCTGGTATGTAGCCGTTCCGCATCCGGCGCCAACGTGCCATTCACGTGGTGGTTTTGCTTTGGCTTTAGCGGTTTCGAAGATGCTGTTTCGGCCCCGTGTCTGGCCGGGTCGAACACATGTTTTTGGCTTGCCCGAGCTTGCAATTAGCTGGTGTTTAGCCGTTTCGCATCCGGCGCCGACGGACGCCTTCTAGGTTCCATGCACGCGGTGGTTTTGCTTTGGTTTAGCGGTTTCGAAGATGCTTTTTCGGCCCCGTGTCTGGCCGGGTCGAACGCATGTTTTTGGCTTGCCCGAGCTTGCAATTATATAGCTGGTGTTTCGCCGTTTCGCATCCGGCGCCGACGGACGCCTTCTAGGTGCCACTCACGCGGTGGTTTTGCTTTGGTTNGGGTTGCGGGAGAAGGAAAACATCGTAAATAGCGTTGTTTTGTCTTTAGTGGGAGCGAAAAACATTGCAAATTACGATGTTTTAAGCACTTTTCTGAACGCGAGTGTACGCACCCGACAAGCCAAAAACATTGTAAAATACCGTGTTTTTGTTGTTTCGCTATCCTTATCTTCAATTTTTGCTTTCTCGCTTGCTGCCAAAACATCGTAAATACCATGGTTTTGGCTGAGTTTGTGGGCTCCCGTTCTTTCCGCATATGTGCGGGCTCGCGCCGCGCGCGCGCCGTTTGAGTCAGTTTTTGGCGATGTGTTTGGCGCGCGCGCGCGCGCGGCGCGCAACAACAACAAACAACAACAGCAACAACAACAACAACAACGACGACGACGACGACGACGACAACAACAACAACAACAACAACAACAACAACAACAACAACAGCAACAACAACAACATCATCAACAACATCATCAACAACAACAACAACATCAACAACATCAACAACATCAACAACAACAACAACAACAACAACAACAGCAACAACAACAACAACAACAACCAAAACCCACCAAAAACCACCAAAAACCAGCTACTGCCACCCAACACGAACTCACACTCTCTTCCCCGGCACTGCCGGTGGGTGCGTTAGCTCTTGAATTCCTCCTAAGGAAGAATTCGGGAACCAAAATAGCAGGCATATCTCACGGTTGAAATTGGCTGAAAGGTTGTGGAAGAGAATGGTTTCATTGATTTGCTCCCGGCAACACCAAGGGCAATTTGGTCAAAATCAAACACGACAAGGATTGTTAAATGACATAAATCAAATATAAATCATCATAAAACATCATGAAACATTATAAATCAATTAATATAAATCATGGATCATGGTAGGAGTATCACGTCCTCTCAAATATTTCATGTATCTTCTTCCATGTGCATTCTGAACCATAAATTCCTGAGCTCTGGTACTGAGAGTTCCGCCACCGAATCCGTGGAATAGGCAGGCACCTTTTCAATGATCGATTTCTGGATGCGAATCTTGAATCACGAAGCTCAGGTTGCAGCTCAGGTTACTAGTTCGAAACAAATCCAAAAATCTTTGACATGAAGGATGACGATTGGGATCCGTTTCTAGGATCGCAACATCCCGAATCCCATGACATTACTGGCAATTTTGTTTCGATGATGAATTTCCCGACTTATCCACCTTGCCGCCAACAAGTGCCACTGAGGATGCCCGGACATTCACCACCGAGATGCCCCGTTCTTTGCATGCCTCGGGAATTTCGCAACCCGTAAGAGCCTGTCATAAAGAGTTTTTGCATTGAAGGATTGAAGGATGCATTGTATGCTACATGATGTATCATTGTTCAGACCCCCGGACGTCAAGAGCGCTGTCAAGGTACTTCCAAGTCAACATGATTGAAGCCAGTGAAAGAGACAGCCACCAATTTGCAATTGGGGTGCCTGAGCTACACGCTGGCTGTCATTCCATGTCATTCCATTTTCCAAATGAACACATTCTGCGGGCACAACGCCTCTATTCATTTCTACTCCAATCATATCTGTGCAGTGCCTTGAATAACCATGCATAACCTTCATCACAGTTTATAAGCATCACATTTACATCACTAGCCACCGTCTATGAGTTGTGAAAAAGCGAAGCCCCGGTTGTTGCAGGTTTTTACGCCCCTTCCAACAGTCCAACATCGATTTGCAGTTGCCCTACATCTAAGGCAAAGCACTTGTCAAGTACCTCCTTGGTGACAGGGTTTGTCACCTGGCTGGGTATTTCATCATAGTTGTCAGTGATGGAAAAAAAAATGGCAGAAATCACACCAAAACGGAGCCCAAGTCACAAGTCTGCATTGGCTTTTTCATGATGCGCTTCTCTTTGCCACATCTAGCTTGGAGTGTTGGACTTTTTTGTGTGTGCCGCTGTTGTACTGTATTTCAAACACGATGCATCTTTCATATCAAAAACAATCAGAGTAAACTGCATGTTGGCGGAACACAAACAAATGAAGTCGCATTCGTGAACAGAAGATTCGCCCATTCTCAGGACTCAAGGAGGGATTCGCGGTCAGCCCACAACGAGATTCATGAAGTCAGCAGTTGGGAGAAAAACCAATAGCGCAAGTGTGGTATCAAGATGAAAACTGCTGTTTGGAAGCTTTATATCTGAATCAACAGATTTTGAGCCTGAACCTATACAATTCATCTTCCCCTACTGACACTAATTCACTAATTATTCATATCTTTTGGTGCGTCTCTGCAGACTCTCCACCAATCTCTCGGCAACTTCGTACGCTGCACCCTGCGCTTTGCACGTCGCAATTTCTTGGGTTTGTCAACTCGTGTACCCACATGGGGCAGTTACCATCACACGAGTTAAACAGCTAAACCCGCTTCTTCTCCTTCTCAGGAATATAGTGGTAAGTGCCGGCTGCATCCACCCTGCCAGGAACAAAGGTTCCACCCACATAGCTGGTGAGAAATGCTGAATGATGACGCTTCTTCTCATGTTTTGCCCACTCTGCTGGCGTCCTCAGTGAAACCCAAGCTCAGGGCTGGTCAGGGGTGATGCATTGAATTGAAGAACGTATACGACATACCTCTTGAATCATACTGAAAGAAACAGGAAAAATACAGCAAATCCTCATAGAGTGCTGGATATCAACAGATAATTTTCATACTGACCAAGCAAGCTTGAGGAAACGTGTCATTTCAGTTTGCTCCACTGACCCAGCTGGAGGTTCAGGGACCCTCCTTCACGAAGGTGGTTGGTGTTTTCAGTGATATCCTATGAATACATAGTGAATCACAGAATACCTATGAAAGGATCAGAGGTTGCAATAGATTTACAGATTTACCATATACCGGTCGACCCATACCATGAACATTTTCCAACATATTCAGCCGCGGTGATTTCAGGCCAACGGTTGCCATGCACCACTTGAAGATCTTGTGATGCAACCTCTGCATTTTCGAACTGAGCTCCAGTCTTTCCCATGCCATTCTTGCTCGCAAGAAGCCTGAACCAACTTTATGCTCGACCGCATCTGATTGCACAACTTGGTTTCCGCATGATGCTGCTCTAAAAACGTGCAATGCATGCATGCACTATAAATTACTATATTGTATTATTGTATCGTTAAAAAGAACGGCTTGGCTCCCTATCACTATGGCATTTGAAATTGATATCTGATATCCCCTCTACATACGCATGTCCTGTACTCATATGTATATAACTGTCACTTTCTGCACCAAGGGCACTCGGGATCTGCTTCAATGATCATCCGGAGCATGGCCTCAGGTCCAGAATGTCAAACGAAAAGCACGGCTACTAATATCAATTTATATACCTTAATATCTTAATATATAAATGATGGTGTATGTATGTATGTATGTATGTATGTATGTATGTATGTATGTATGTATGTATGTATGTATGTATGTATGTATGTATGTATGTATGTATGTATGTATGTATGTATGTATGTATGTATGTATGTATGTATGTATGTATGTATGTATGTATGTATGTATGTATGTATGTATGTATGTATGTATGTATGTATGTATGTATGTATGTATGTATGTATGTATGTATGTATGTATGTATGTATGTATGTATGTATGTATGTATGTATGTATGTATGTATGTATGTATGTATGTATGTATGTATGTATGTATGTATGTATGTATGTATGTATGTATGTATAAATATATATTCATATAAACTTATATGTAATATCAGTTTGACTTAATGTGTGGGTTTGTCAGGGTATATCTATCATATTTTTTGCACACGTCTGCAGAAGTCATGTACTCTGTGCATATATTAGTTCATAAACAGTATGCTACGTTTGGCTCTATCATAATGAAATTTGTAATTCACGGTCTTCCGGTCGATTTTTACGAGGGTACCGAAAACCCTGGAAATCACCAGCGCTTGGAGGGATCGAGCCTGCGAACTTTCCTAACTGTGCACCATGTTGGCAATTTTCATATGCCCACGTTTTGAAATGGAGGCTGAAAAGTGCCCCGATATTGAAAAAAAAGGCCATCAGCAGGAGCACTCAACCGGAAACCTATCAGACTCAGTCTAAAAAGTGTCGAGATGAATATTTGCGAACTACAATTTTGCGGTTGTATTTCCGGCAGTATTATTACAAGAGTTCAATAAAAACAAGCGTTGTAAGCGTAGCTGCAACTTTCATATGAATCCAGACATGGAATCCAGACATTCATGTCAAAAAAACTCTTCCCAATTCTGAGGTTCCGAGCATGGATCCGATCCACACCACCAGTATCCACACTCGCTGATGCTGCAATCTTAGATCGCTTGGTTTTTGTCAGGTAAAGTCATGGTTGTATGCTTTCTGTTGTACCAGAAATCTGCACACAATAAGTCTGGGAGACAATGCTTGAAAGGCGCGAAATCTCAATGAGATGGTAGAAAAACAGCTGGTAGAAGCAGAATTACATGGAATCAAAGTGTCTAATCATGGCATGCATCCCTGCACATCTGCATGCTAGGTCTGAGTGGGCATGAATGTATGATGTCTGAATGGATCTATGTATGGTTGCACGTAGAGGACAGGTATTATGTAACACCCATTAAATTGTACAGGTATGATACAGTATAATATGGTACAACACTGTATAAGGTATAACGATATCATATCTGAGAAGAGAACGGGATTTCCTGCTCAATTTGACAAATAAAATCAATCAATGGGCCAGCCAACTGTGGTGAAAATATGTGGGCGTGTCTTAAAGTGCTGGGCCCAAGATCTAGTCATCTAGTCTCTATTTTAGCGAAGTCAAAAATTTCCATGTGATTGTTAGTGTTCCTCAATGTGGAAGACACAACTGTGTGGATGAAAGTCATGAAATACTGGACCCTTTGGACTCAAAAACGTGAATAAGCACCTCTTGCCACCCGGAATTAAAAAGTAAAAACCAAGCCAAAACCAAAAACTTGCCAAAGTTTTGAAGCTCAGAAGAATGGCAAAAAAAAACACTCCGTGAGATTTTGGGTTCTGGGTCACCACTAAGAGTCTTAGAGTCTTATTCGAATCTTCAAGGTCTTTGCTTCTCCGAGATGAAGAGTATCAACATCACTGCCCCGCTGGGAATGTTGAGGCATTGACATGAAGGACCTAAGCGCAGTTCCCAGCAACAGATAAGTCAAAACCCAAAGACTCAGAACGAGCTAGACTTTTTAGACACCACGAAAAATATGCTGTATCATCTGAGACCTTGAAATGGATCTCAAAGGATTTCAATGTAAAATTCTATAATCACTTGATTTCTTAAGGACTCTGTCCAACAACATGTAGGAAAAACATCAAATTCCTTTGCAAATATCATCTGGGCATGAGATCCATGGTTGCAGTGGGACAGCAATCGAGCCATGCCTACCGCCCGCCAGGTCGATTCCGTATGTATTGCTGAATTGAGACAAGGTGCTGTGTGGCCAATATTGGGAGATCGTACTCGCATATTCGCACCAGCAGCAATCAGAAGGCGGATGTCATCAACCTGGATGTTTTTACAGCACAACAGCACTCAGCATATCTGAATATCTGCAGAATATGTCAAAAATATTCCAAATCAAAAATAGTGGCAATGGATGCAATAGACACAAACCAAAACGCAACTTTAGCCAGAAAACGCATTCATTCGCAAAGTCGGCAGAAACAGAACAATTATGAACAGTCAACTTTTCCCGTAGCGTTCCCCGTGCGAAATCTAGCCCAATAAAGGCAAAAAACGTGGTTGACAATAACCCCCGCATTACGCCCGTAGAAAAACATGTTCTGGCAGAAAGAGAACACAAGACGAGAAAAGACTGAGTATTATATAATGCCTTGACTTGTTGGTAATTAAAAAAACATACAAAACCTCTGAAAAGGAAATGTGCAAAATCTGGCCAATCAGGATCACAAGTTTACAATCGCTCATGTGCTTCATTCATGAAGCGTTCACAACTCCAGCCCAAGGTTATGGAACTATATTTGCCTTGCAGACAGATCAACAGAGTTCTGAAGCATCCATGATATCTGCTTCAGGATGCCTCCTACAAGATACTCTTTGAATATACAAACTACACTTCTATTTTGGGATGCTTAAATCTACAGAATTTTGTGTATCTGCATCTCCTTTTGTTTTGGGCAAGCTCCAGGCATTGACAGTGAAGCTTGCCCCTAGCGTTGGCTTAATTTGTTGCGAAGCCCCTTGGGGGACGGTGAAACTAAATAAATTAAGGGAACTGGTTTAGAATAACATCGAATAACTATATAGGCATTTGGGCGGCATTCAATCAAAGATAAGGGTAGAAACAAAGAGACATTTTAGCCAATAGCATCCAATAGCCATTTCCTTCGACTGTCTCAGCCACGTCTCAGCCATCCTCTCCGCTGTGCGCCTTTCCCCATGATGCTGCTGCCAACAACGGTGTCATGCCCACCGCAAAACCGCTTCCAGTTCCTCGTGCACAAACAGTTAAATAGCAAGCATTGTCACATGTGTCCATCATCTTTGGCCGGGAATTCTCTTAAGGGGGGGATACTAGCAAAAGAACTCCGAAAGTTTCACAGAAAATCAAAAGAATGTTACCTTACTTCAACCAAGGGAGTTCACTGAAGTGGCTTTCACCGGGAACATCCGTCCGGTGGCCACAGGTGCCCTCGCCAGGATCCATAATCAAGTTCGGCCTGGAGAGGGTGTATCAGGATCAATGCCAGCCTCCAGCATCTTCACAAGGGCCTGTCCAAGAGGTCGGGCCACCAGCTACTGTGAGCATTTCAGAAATCCGGCAAACTCACCAGTTGAGGTTGGTAGTTTATCCCATGATTTACGGGGTTTTTTAATGTTTTTTATATCTCCCAGGTGGTGCAGGAGTTCTAAACCCAAGGTTTGGATTCTGGGACATACCCCGTGCTTTTTGTTGCAGTCTTTTCTGTTTTATCCATGAATTGGTAGCTGGCTCTGGGCACGAAGAGTGGTCTTTATTTAGGATCTACAGTAAGTGTCCTCCTTTGTGAAACAAGAAATCCAAAGTGAGCTACAAAACAGAGAGGCCATGGAACCGCCAGCGAAGGTTGTTTGAATTGCGCGAAAGTGACATCAAATCGAAACCAAATTCATTCAACAAAATAGTTCTGTGCGTTCCTTCATGAAGTCAGCTACAATATGTTTACAACTTATTGCATGTTTGAAAAGCCAAATGGAGAAATTGAATACAAACAGTTGCATGATTTTTGAATCCAAAACACCATGACTATCGCTGGAAGCCTAATGACCACGTTCCTGTATCTGTTCGTATAAACTCACAACAGCTGCTACGCTCGCTGCAAGAATGTAGGACATAGATCTTGATTTCACATGGTTTCAAAATGATATTTGTCTAGAAAATGCTGTGTAATAATGATTGAATTATGGTGTATACAGGACACAGGTACACAGTATGCAAAATCAAGTCTTGTGAATAAGTCTGAATAATGAAATGTGTGCGCTTCTCTCTGTTTTCATCCTGTTTTTGCGCAACAACACGGTCAAGTATGGTCTTGCCAAATCTAAACAAGAATCCTGACCAGCAAAATGTGCGTAATTCATCCATGTATTCGTCTTGACACTTGCGAAAGGTCATGTGTCGTCTCTTGCTGAATTCTACATGATGATATGTGAAATGTCCATGACGCTTCAAGACTTTGTAAAGCATTCAAACAAGTCGAAAACGGGGCTTGAAATGAATCATCAACCATCCATTGTTCTTGCAATGACTTTCCCTGTTGTGTATTGCCTGCAAGTCAATGCTTGAGTTGATGGATCAAGTTCGAGAAAAGGGAAAACAAAACAAACTTCTTCCAAGCTGTGCCCAAAACACTGCTAGAATTCGTAGACCTTGTTGTGCTTGGTTGTTCCTCACATATTGATTGGTTTTCTGTGCGCGTTTGTTTCTTTGGTGCATTTCTTTTCTAGTCCACATGTACTGTATATAGTCAGTTTCTCCTTAATCATGCATGTTATTCATATGGAACAAAACCAGATATTGCCATTGCTAGATTCAACAGGCTATCATTCCTCAGATTTTCCTTGAGGTGCATAAATTCAGACATTACCATGGCAAATTCATAAACTGAGCATAGCTCAGTCAGCTGATTTTTGGTATTCCTCCAAATGCATCCCTGGCCTCATGACCTGGCGAATACCCATCTTTGAAACAAGAGATAATGGCCTCAACTTCAGCGGCTGGGTGACGACATGAAATGTCATAGGAGTAATTTCTATCTCAAGTATACCTGGAAACTACTGGTAGATGGCACTGATGGCCCATGGCCCATGTATTGATGTTACAACTGGGCCTCTCAGACGTTAAAGTACCAACTTCGGAATGGCGGACATCTTGACATCTTTTCTGGGCTACCCAGCTGGATCCTGATGCCGAGGCAACGTCTTGGTCTGTTCGGCACGTTTCAAATGCCCTTCGAACTCGTGCCTCGGGGTGAGAAACCCAAAAGTGGAACTGCCCTCACATCTCTGCACCATTTCACAAGACACGAGTCGTTTGGGTGGTAAAAGTAATTAGAAAAAAGAGGAGCACCACAAAATCAGATGATTCCATGATTAGGATATCTAACAATCCCACCCTCATGTTGAAGAGTTAAACCACACAAACGTCATCATCCATTGTGCATCCAAGGAGCAATTGCAATTGCAGGTCACGATGCGAAGACTCTTTGGGTATGATGCAGCCATAGTTGATGAGCTCCTCAATAGCAATAAACACCACTACGATCCAATGCAAAAGGCATCAAGAATGATACCACAACTGAAAAGAGTGTTTTTGTTGAGTACAATACTCATTGCCAAAGAAGGGTGTACAGAACTTTGTATTTCGCATCATGATTTGTACAGCAAGCCCTCAAAGTTAATATTCACACAAAACATCGGAATCCAATCTCACGGCCACATTGAAGATATCATACCCTCAAGTGTTACTTTGCGACTTTTGACCAAGTTATTTGTTCAGCGAGCTGGGGCAGCTAGGATCTACAACGCTTCATATGTTCATAGATTTGTATTAGTTGATTACTGCTAACTAATAGAAGTATATTTTAGTATTATGACTTCAGACATAATAGCAATATACATATATGGCCACCCCAGCCCCCTAGAACCCCCGGCCAAAGAAGCTCATCTGCCAATTGTCTGCTAAAAACAATCTCATCTGCCAATTGTCTGCTAAAACGAATCTCATCTGCTAATTGTCTGCAAAAAAAATATCACAATGCATCTCTTCTGGAAAATATCCTCTCACAATGCATCTGATCTGCAAATTGCTTTCCCAACAAAACCAAATAAACCCAAACAAAAAAAACAAAGAAAATTGACTCATCAGAGACCCCCAAACCAAAACAGAAAAAGCAAAACCAGACAAAACCAAAGAAAATTGACTCATTAGAGACCCCCAAACCAAAACCGAAAAAACCAAAACCAAAACAAAATAAAACAAAGAAAATTGACTCATAAGGACCCCAAACCAAGACACTTCGTCATAAGTCAATTTTCTTTGCTTTTTTTTGGTTTTGTTTTTTTCGGTTTTGTTTTTTTGGTTTTGGTTTTGGTTTGGGGGTCTCTGGTTTTGTTTTTTTTGTTTTGTTTTTTTGTTTTGTTTTTTTTGGTTTTGTTTTTTTGGTTTTGGTCTTGGCTTTGGTTTGGGGGTCTCTGATGAGTCAATTTTCTTTGTTTTTTTTGGTTTTGTTTTTTTTTCGGTTTTGGTTTTTTCGGCTTTGGTTTTGGTTTTGGTTTGGGGGTCTCTGATGAGTCCACGGTTACTTGGGATTTTTTTTTGAGAAAAAACACTTTCCAGGACTGGCCTTTGGTATCCACTATTTCCCTAAGAAAACGGCTTTCCCGAAAATATGTCCGGCAATTTATTTTAAACTTCTTTCTTTGACGACCGGACTTTTCAAAGGGAAGTAGCCTTCTTTCTTTGAAGACCGGACTTTTTCAAAGGGAAGTAGCTTCTAAGGAAGAATCTTCAATATGAACAAACAGGCTCTCTGTAAAACAGGACTTTTTCCAAAAGGAAAAGGGAATTATGAATTATATGAACAGAACTAGTAAGATGGTGACACTCTTTCAAGAACAAATGCTACTTAGAAAGACAGTGGATTAGCAGGAAGAATGTTTATTAAGAATGATAAAGTATAAATTGTTCTTCAAAGAAGGACTACTTAGAAAAGTTCAGTTGATACATATAGGAAAAGATTTCTTTAAAGACCGAACTTTTTCGAAATGAAAAGTAAGTTTGGAAGAGAGAGATTCATGCAAATGCAATCTGTAACACGATTGGTTTTTAGTTCACGCACTGTTCTTGTTTGGGAGTAGTAAAGAATTAGTTTAAAAAACAAAAGACAGGTGATTTCTCACTAGTTTTGAGAAAGGCATATACAAATATACTGTGCTTTTCAGTGTTTTGAAACATCTGCAGTTTGAAGGGATTACTAAAACTGTAGTGAGATTGGGTCTAGAAAAACGTGAATTGTATATTGTAAATACTATTAACAAATGACTTCGATCTTGGGGGGAGGAGGGTGACCATATAAATATAACTAAAAATATAAATAGATATGTATAGTTTCAAAACAAGACATGTATACATATCAGTATGTGAGAGGTGCGAGGGGTTCAAGGGGAGGGGGGTGGAGCACATATATATATATATATTATATATATGTATATATATATATATATGTATATACATATGTATATAACTTATTAGTGTACGTACTTCTTTGTTGTGTTTTGCAAGGTGAAAGCCATTGATTCAATTCAATATCAAGGGGATCTTTCTCACAGGTGTCCCCTTCACGATAAAAACCAAATGCTGGACTGCAGGACCACCGTGGAAACATGATATAAGGTTCTGTTTATTGATTATTGTATCATCTAGAAGGGATCAATTGAACCATTGCATCATGGCCTAATGTTGAAAGCCCTGTCTTTGGCACACATAGGAAAAAAGGGAGGAAGTGTAGCAAGTTGTCCAGAAGATCCTTGTAGGGCTTTGCGCATTTGACGCAAAGCCATGGACCAGACGCCGGAATTCTATAGATTATGTGGAAGTAATCTAAAAGCATGGTCTTAGGATGTCTTAAGCTACACTTTCACGCCATCTTTACATCATTTTGATTCATTTTGCATCTCATCTTCCAAACAAACAAACATCTCACTTTCCCATCCTTAACCTTTTTTAGTAGCCCCTTGAACATCCCTTTCCTGTTTCACTTCCACAGGATCTCGTGGTGGCAACATGGCTGCTGCTGCTGCCGCGGCCGCAGGAAACACTTGCGCAGGGTTGCCCGCAGGGTTCATGCGCCCAGTGGCTGTGGTGCGACTGGGTCGAGCCGCAGGCTGGGATGCTGATGAGGCCATCGAGGCCATGGATGCCATGGATGCCATGGAAGCCATGGATGCGATGGATGTCATGGGACCAGGTGTAGCTGGACCCATCAAATGTGGCATGACTCCAAGAGGAAGAAGTCCAGGTCTAGGGAACCTCAGAGCTTCTGGTGTCCTTAAAGATCTGACCCCAAAAAAGATTCTCAACCATACCAATGATATCCCAAATGATCATCTCACTCAGTATGTTTCCTTGAGAACCCTAGAGAGAATATACCAACCAAACTGTTTTTGCCCGACTCTCTGGAAATGCCAGATTTATCTAATCTTTAGGAAGTTGTTGTCCTATCAAAAAATTGCAGCAATGATCAACATATATAGTAGGTATTTCTGAAAAAGATAGGATTGATGGACTTGTACAGAGAGATGGGGACCTTTCAAGGTCGAGCAGCGCTGCCACGGCAGCAGCAAAAGACTGAGCTGTGATGGCATTGGCCAAAGGCGTTTCCAGACGAGGTCTGCAACAGGCGCAACCGGGGGGCAGAAACAATGGCCCTCAACAGGGGGTCATTACATTACCAACCCAAACAATGCACTATTCAGGGGAAATCTCTCAGATTTACCATAGATTTAAATTGCTTCATCCCCCAAGAATGGATGGCTGTCATCAACAAAATTGCATTCTTTGTCGCAAGGTTTTGTCGGGTTGTATCCCTATCGCTGGTCATCTGATACATCAGGACATGTATGCCCTGCTAGAGTCCTTCTGTGGTGCACTCATGTGGAATCTATTTCTTTGCACACGGACAAAACCGGATCTTTATATAAGTCAGTGCAATCCTATGCAAAGGATCTGCGCGTTTAAGAAAAAAGAGTTTGCCTTCTTCCCTTGAAATGACTCTCAACCAGAAATCTGGTGGAGTTGTAAATGGCGAGCACCAAAACAGCATCTTTCAGGGTATCCACTGAGCAACTAATGTCTGCAATGATGTGCTCCACACCTCTTTGCTGCTGACCCTCCTTGTCCTTGCGGCGGCTGTTGCCGGCCGTTGGCCATCATGCGCACCGCTGCAGGAAGGTTTGACATGACCTGAAACAAATTATCTGTAAAGGGAAGTTGAGACGAACCATTTAGGGAAGGGATGTAAGACATCCTAATTTGCCCGATGAATTCTTGAGCCTGCTAACCATTTCTTGTCGCTTTTGCAAAGTTGCCAAAGAGCCACAGATAGATGAATCGTGCTTAGACCTCAAATATCCTTCAACACTGTGAAAAACAATCCGAAAATCCTCCCACGCCTCCTGCAATCGAGATTGGCTGCAAGATAAGGAGGTCAAAAGAAAACTCCGATAAAGTTCAACATAAATGATGTACTAAGTGTCTTTTCTTTTTGTGAATGTTGCTATAAGACAAGTTCGGTACCGGGACAGCGCTAAAGTGAGGTGAGTCAGGTGCTGATCTTGAGATGGAAAGCATGAGTCCAGGGTTCGATCTTAAACACCATACTCATACACCAGCAATACGAAAGAACTACGCAGCAACATCAAACAGAACTAGCATCTTCAAGTTGATAGGTGCAATGGGATGCTGTGCTGCCAGTAGCATGTACGCCTAGGCCTACGGCTTTGCTGCGTCTCCAACAGTCAAGTTTGGCTCATTTTTTGGCCTTGAGCCAACGAAAAAGAGGTCACAAAAATGAACAAACAAAAACGTGTTTAGTTGCCCACCCAACCATCCGATTTCATCCAATGGTGTTGCTCGTGATTATCAGATCAAACAGTGGACGACAACGACGTTTTCAACATCCCCACCGTGACAATGGCCCAAGCATCTGATGGTTCAGCCAACCTCACCAAGGTGTAACACCCAATACGTAACTGTCAGTGGTGAGATGATGAGATAACTGCAGGTATATACACGTATGTTTGTATATATATATATATGTATAGTGTGTATATGTTTATAAATACTATATACACAACGCATTTATAGCACTACATAATATGTGTAATTCTAAATACGGCATACGGAATCATAGTATCGTATTATACATATAATCATATAATCATATAATCATACATAATTATATCATAAACCGTATTTGTTTGGTATTTTCTTCCACCCAATCGCATCTTTAATATTCTGAAAATAATGTGCAAAATCGCTGAACCACGTACCAGCTTGCTCTGTGCTTTCTGAATGCATAGCTCGAGCTCCTCACTGCTGTTGTTCAAGCTGAAGCAACATCATTCTCCCAATTAGTTCCAAGCTCTTTCTCTCATGGTATGGCGAAAGGACATCCAGATTCATTTTTCGATCCTTGAGTCAAACCATGATCACTATACTGAGAGCTAATGATAACGACACAGAGTTAGATCACTTGGCTACAAGCATGAGCCCATTGGTGATGATAAAATGCTGAGAAGGTGACAAGTTGAGTAAGCCCCTAAGCATGACATGAATGATGTACGGGTGTAGCACCAATGCAATACAAGAGAACAATTCAAGGACACATGTGTAAGCCAGAAGCAAACAAGGATGTGAAGAAATGAAACACTTAAAAGGCTTAAAAAATGGTAATCATCATCTGCATCCTCATCTTCACCATGTCCAACCGCGGATTTCTACATTGAAACCTGAGCTCCCAGACGACCAAGCGACATCGAACCCCTTGTTGCTCAAAGCGGTCAATGCCTCAAACGGGTAAAACTTGAGTCGACCATGGGAAGACATCAGATTTTGTTTGGACTGCATTTTTCCATATTTTTCCCATGAAATCCAAGGGTAGGCAGCAATATCAAGAACTTGACATCTCCCGACACCCAGTCGTTTCGAAACCGTTGCATAGCACAATCTTCAATAGCTTCCATCAATGACAGCACCTCGTCTTTGGGGATCTGCTGGTCCTGGATCACTGCAACCTGCTCTTCCACTCTGAGATAAGCTTCTGTTTTCCCGTAAGTCACCTTGAATTTCACAAGCAAAGATTACCATTGTTGTCAGTGATTGTGTGGGCAAATGAGTAGGAATAATGAATAGATCATTTGCAAAGAGTTAAAATTGAAAGCACATGCCTGAGTTACATTCTGAATCCTTCTGATAGTTTCCTCCAGTCCCGAGATTTTGTTGCACCGCCTTTGGACCACTGGCAAAGCATCGGATAGCTGCTCCCCGGACCCACGCTGGTCGCGAAGGTGACACCTGGAAGAAAGGATGAGATGGTTCCAACACTTGTGCTGGAGTGAATATGAAAAGAATGGAGACATATGAAGGTAATGATAGAGATTACGATAGTGGTGATGAAAGTGATGAGGATGGCAATACTTATGATGATCATGCATCACCATCGCCATACTCAAGGTAATGGTGATGATGATGATGATGATGATGATGATGATGGCTGCACTTCTTTGTTCACAAGCTTTGATTGAGTGTTCCATATCTGAAGATCAAAGAAACAGTTCTTTTCAAGTCTTGCGATCCGTGGCCGCTGCACTTCCCACCGATCAGTAGGGATAAACCAGGGAATATAAACTGCAACACTAACATACTAAGCCTTTTTTTAAAGAACCCTTCAAAAATCCCCAACAAATCGCCTCTGTTGGACAACACAGAACGGCACAATGTAAAATTGACCAACAAGTCCTTCCCTCAAACATGCCGAGTGACAGTGAAGGATCGGCCAACCTGCGCCCGCGCACAGCCATTGCATAGACTACATTTGTCAAAAAGAATCACGTAGCAAAATGTAGCATATATACTCACCTGACAAACACCTCAAAAAAACCAAGTGGATTCGATGATATTCCATGACAACGATTTTTCGTTGGGGGTTGACAGTTTTTTGGCCTTTCAATTGCAAATCAGAAAAAAGTATCCAAAAATATGATCCCAAAGCTCTTGAAACCAAATCAGTTGATTTGTTTTTTGGAAAACTCTTTGCTCAAAACCTGGAAGCTGGAAATCTGAAACGCCCACACATCCAAAACGTTTCTGTCGACGTGCCTGTGGCAAAGATGCGGCACTGAGCCGGCGCCTCCCCGGTGGTGTAAGGGGACATCTTCTCAGGAGACTTTGGTGAGTGTCCAAGATGGAAACAGGCGATATATATATATATATGTGATAAGACTGTTGATGGAATGGAATTTTTGATGGGAGAAACGACCGCATTGTTTGCCGGATTTTGTCCATCAACAGCAGGTCGCCAACCAAAGAGCCAACCAAATGTAGTCTGAGTCGCAAACACTGCTGGTCCCAAGGATAGAAAGGACATAACTACCAGAAGTGCCTGGCCAAAATACAGCACGTAGCAGGCAAAGAAGCCATGCTGGAATATACAACCAATGTGTACATGTGCATTGGTTTGAGGTTAAGTTGTGTATGTCCAGTCATGTGTATGCGTATAAAACTGTGTATATATGTGAATATATATATATATCATATACGGATATATGTACATGTGTGTGTGTTTGCTGGCATCTGCGAAATCTTCCAAATCTCCTAAATCCAAACAACTCTTACAAAAGAAAGTCTACAGTGCCAGGCGCCTTCAAAAGT
This sequence comes from Breviolum minutum Mf 1.05b.01, assembly GCA_000507305.1. NCBI lineage: Eukaryota > Dinophyceae > Suessiales > Symbiodiniaceae > Breviolum > Breviolum minutum. The sequence goes on from DF240174.1 coordinate 100,022, forward strand.
TTGGCTCGGTGCATGGAGCACCCTTGGATCCCTAAAATGCTGCAATCCACAACAAAATGGACCAATGTGATTGAGTCAGCTCTTCCTTATGATTAGTTGGATGTCCAGTCCATATTCTGCAAAAGTCCCTACTACATTGTATAGTATAGTATTGTATCGTATCTTGTCTTATGGCATAGTTAGTATTGTATAGTGTATACATAGTATAGCATTATAAATTATAAATAATAGCTAGTATATTGTATAATATGGTAGTGTAAAGCATGGTTATGCATGGTTACGCATATAGTCATAGTTATAGTCAAAGCACGTTAAAGCTAGAATAGTGATATCTACATACTTGTACCTGTGGTCCTCTTAATAGTCAGTAATAGTAACAGTAATAGTAATAGTAATAGTAATAGTAACCGTAACAGTAAGAGTAATAGTAATAGTAATAGTAACAGTAACAGTAATAGTCATAGTAATAGTACTGTATAGTAATAGTAAGAATAGTAATAGAGAAGAATAGTAATAGTAGAGTACTGTATAGTAAAGAACAGTAACTACAGTACAATATAGCCTATTAAATGACAGACTACTCATCATCCACTCCCCTGGAATCATACAAAAGACGTATATATATATATACATATCACAAGTGACACAACGTCCCAGCAAAGGCAAGGGCCTCACTCCAGGTCATGAAATCAGCGGTGATGTTTTTTTTTTCCCGGAATCCAAGTTGCTTCAACCTTCACCTTTGGTCCTATCGGTGAAACTGGAGGTCACGAGGTGGGCTTGAACCACTTAGTAACATGGGTTTTAGGGTTTGACCAAAAACACTGCTGCATCATGTGTCGTAGTTGAGGAAAGTTGCCAATAATTCAGAATTCATTATCATTCATCACAATGAAAAGGGTTCATGACCGCACTGAAGCACGTGAAGTGCTATGTACATTGATTCCAACCAGCAGCTTGTGTGTCTCATGAACCTTAGCTTCAGCGCCATGTTTGAGGAACATTACCAAAGCCCCCCTTTGAAAAAAGATGATAGAAACAAGACATGAATTGATTGTACATTGACCAAAAGGTGGATCATAGAGATGATCAGATATACAAAAATGCACCAACCTACTTGCTAGACAAGGATATCTTATGAAAGTTCTCACTGGTTAAAGGCAACCAAGCCGCCTTCAACTAATTTCCAGTGCGTGACCTCTTCCGAAGCTTTCGCATTATCTGGCACAGTGAAGTCAAGGCTTTGGTGGAATTTGCTGTGGTCTAAGCATGCAACCAAGCCAAAGTGCTCATGATCAGGGAGTCAGAACAGCTGGGCTGGAAGAATCAATTCAACTCAAGAATATTCAAGAGATACACCCCCTGCAACTAACATAGCCCCTCAAAATAGGCCATCCCAAAAGGAAATTAGTATTCCAACCATCCATTGTCAGGTGCTATGTTAGTTTCAGGGAGGGTATCTTGGAGTTCCTTTCCAATGGAAAATTGAACAATTGGATAGAATTGGACCGATGGATTTTTATCAGCATCTGAAACTGAAAGATCATTTCAATCAAAAACTCCAGAAACATCCAAAAGCAAAAATTCCCCACATGTCCGAAGGTTATGAAAACCCCCACTTTCTCAGGCTAAAGTGGGGGTGCCTTTCCAATCTTTCCAACTTCCCTCCAACCAGGAGCTGCCAATCCATGCCAGTGGTATCCAATCCACGAGATCTGGACCCTCTATTTGCAGGTTTCGGGATCCGTGCCATGGGTGAGCGGTTCGCACCTGAGTTCCATGTGAAAAAAATGGTGGAAAAACAAGGCAATCAGGGAATCAAGCAGCAGAATTCACATGGTCCTCATTTGAGGCAATTTTGGATGTAAACCATCCTTTGGAGGTCAGGGGGGTCGGTAGACTTTGTTGTGAAAATGACGGCTGTACACCAGCATATCCAGCATGTTGCAAAAGAGTGAAGAGGCTTATGGTTTGTACTTGCCCGCAGCATTACCGCATATTGGCATCTATATTTGTTGTTTGGCTTTTGATGTCATGTATGTAATATAAATTTCACATATTACTGGCAAAAACAGGTTGATTCATTGGGTCATTGTGAATTCAGGATGCGATACTTCAGATTTGTTTAATGTTTAAATGTTGTTTTCACAGGACACCATTGGATTTTAGGCCCAAGAAATGGGTTTAGATGGGTTTAGGTCTCACCCCGTTGCTTGTTCTTGGGCACCGGAAATCTTGGGGCACCCTGGCACTCCAAGGCTTCTGGGATTTCCGCATAACCGTCTGGTAGCAATTTTCCTGTGCACCGGTTTCCCGTTGGTCAGACTTCAAAGGATAATGCTTCGACTTGTTGTGATTCATCCCTGACATATTCCAACAGCCTCACCCAAAATATAAAAATTGCATACACTCGGAGTTCAAGTTTACACTCGGATTTCAAGTTCACTCTCAACACTTCGGATCTTTATCCAATTTGTATATCTTTTCTTTACATGTGACAAAAAAAACGTCAACAAATGCGGAAAACCATCAGCACAGCCTTCTGTCAAAGGAGTTAGCAACTTCAACCTTGGACCAAGTGGAAACTTCACCAATGAATATCCAGGTGTATCCAGGTATAGGGTAAGGTTGATGTATACAGTACTAGATGGTTTTTTTATAAGTCAATGACATCTATCCCAAGAATTCCTGTGGATGAAATTGCACCTGGAAATCTACAGGCAAACATTTCCAATGTACCAGGCTACCATTTCCAGGAATCATCTCGGGTCCCTGCGGGACACTTGGCCACTGTTTTGGAACCTCAGGCTCAGGAATTTGAGGCGGCTAAAAGTGCCAATTAATTGTGCGTGACTAAAATATCTGTTTACAAATATCTACTTCAGGAAATATATCGAGAATGTAAAAACGCTCTTCTGCTTGCCGCACATGAATGCAAGTCACAGATTTTGAGTCTATGAATTTCTAGTTGTGTCAACACATTTTGACACAAAATCCTATGTTTCACCTACTGATCCTGGATGTCAACCCGCCTCCGCAGTGATGGCCAGAGAGGCTCTGACACCCTGGCACCACGCACATTTGTTCGATGGATACAATGCGAATCTACTCTAATATACCCAATCTTGATTGTGGGGTAATAGTGTTTCTCAACAATAATATAAGCAATTCTTAGATGTGTCCTCAGTACCCTCGATCATTTGATATGGTTTCATTGCCTTCCACTCCTAAACCCACCTCATAACGAGCAACTGGCTGTGCACAAACACTTGCCAAGTGCCGCCTTGACAATCTTTCACCAGATATCAAGGTGCCACACCCGGCATTTCCACCATTTTGGGCTTGGCTTTTGGCTGCTATCACAAGATATGAGATACCAACAAAAATTGAATACGTCAATTATACCTTTTTTGATATGCATCCAATGTTCATGATCTCAGCTTCCCCACTGAGTTCCTAGAAAAACTCGCTTCAACGCCAACCTTGGGTTGCGCAACAACTTGGAGTTCAAGCATTTCAACCTCTGGATCTGAAAAAAAAACATGGATGATCCATAGGACCATGGGATTTCAACCTCATGGTTTGCTGGTGTGCATATTCAAAAAACATCAACAGTACTATATAGAATATGTGTAGTTGAGGCCTCTGGTCTTTTTGATATGTATCAGATCATGATGACCTTCAGGCAGCCAGAAATTGCGTAAATTTGTAACAGCCACCAAACCCCAAGATCCGGGCATGTCAACAAAGCTCAAAAGGCTTTCTGTCTGAGTGCTGTAATAAGCCAAAAAGGCAAAAGGCACAGATTCTGCAAAATTGAAAACTATTCCTAGCAGACTTATAACATGCTGCTATATATATATATATATATATCAATTTTTGTACGGGTGTTCCATGTGTTTCAATTCCTTGCCACTTTTGAAACAGATTATCAAAGGCCTTGCCTTTCTTTTTCGTTCAGAAATGATGATACGAGTACCTACCCCCTAGCTATAGTTTCCATTAATTGTTGGGCAAGGCATCGTCATGTGTTGTAGCCTCAGTTGAATTACAATCTAGCTACATCTGACTACTGGAATCCCATCCATCTGACACAAGCTGATTCACACGAACAGGCTGCCTACCTTTTCTCCGATCGCTGCATAGTCGACAATGGTCGAATCTGGCCTTTGGGGAGAAAATGAGCAAGAGATTCACTACTCAAAAAAGATAGATCTTCCCTTCATGTTTCAACTGTATATTCAGCTCAGGCTGAAAATGATGACTCTCACTGAGGTGTCTGAAGTGCTTGTTTGCTCCTGAAAACGGCATCTTCTCAAGCACTGGAAATTGCAGCTGAATCGAAAGATACTTTACGGAAAGGAATACTAGAATCTCCAAAAAAGATCTTGAAAAAATGCACCCAGCATGTTTGCCTCATCCAAATTGAATGAATGTTAGCATCTTATTCACAGTGGTCAGAAGTTTCATTCAGGTCCAAGTTGATCTGATCCAAATCACAATATAGAGATCATGGCAATACTACTCGATCTGCAGTAGATAGTGATATCATGATTGATAGAGTGCTGCACTGCACTTTCTTTGTGAGAGTATTGGAATATCACCGGGTACTCTCCAAGTGAAAATCTAAAGTACTTAGTTTGCTTACAGCGGAAATAGCACTTCTACTGGTCACTGGTACCTTGCTGAAAGCACGACAAGGATGCAAAGGAAGATCAAAAAGGATCGATTCCATACACACTGAATCCATACAAATCCATCACGCACGATCTAACTTTTTTAAACTATGCAGCAGGTCGCTTCTTCTTCTGCTTCCGCTTGTGGATATCCATGTGTACCATTGGGAGTCCAGGTGGGTTCGCCAAAGAGCACTGCCACAGCAGCTTTGGGGTTCATCTTCGCATAGGTTAGCGCAGTAATCACAGAATCGATGCTGAAACGCTGATTGGAGAAACTTGGATGATTTACCTTGGTTTCATCAATTTCCCCATGGTATCAGTCATCAGTGCCAAATTGTTCCAAGAAATCTAGAAATCCTAATGAGGAAAGAAAACACTATAATATATAGGGTTTGCAATATCAAAATATATCAAAATATATCAAACATCCCTACATCCTATATCATCATATATAATTATAATCTATGTGCCATACCAAATGGTCTGGGTATTTTGAAGAAAACAAAATGCGGCAACATTGCTACCGAGGCACAGCTTGACTTGCCAGGCGCCTCGTGGTCTTTACCGCCGAAGCCAAGTTGCGCGCGAAAACGAAGGCTCTGCGAGGATCCCAGTCGCACATGTCAAGAGCACTTTCCGCCACGAAGGATTCCTGGTCGAGAACGAGTTTGGGGGATACACTGGATACACTTCCAACTTCAGACTGCAACACAGTTATGAGAGGGTCATCCAAAAACATCAACCTATGTCAGATAAAAGTCTTTCTTTCTAACAATTCTTCTTACACACAAGCATTCCTAAACTACCTAAACCAAAAGAAATCAATCAAAGACATCAATCCAATCAAAACTCCCTGCTTCTTGGCTATCATTTTTCCTCCACACCAATCCATCCTCAAACCATCCCCCCCCCCAAAAAAAAAAGTTCCCCCTCCTCTCCCTGCAATAAATATTGATCCCACTCTTCAGTGACATTGCGTCGGATGCGTTGCCGAAACTCTTCCAGCATCTCGCAGGCCGCGTGAGGATCCTCGTCGTTGCGCCGCAAGACTTCCAAGGCTACGGCCACGGAGGTGCGAGGGAAACGACGACGAAGTTCCAGTACCTGGAAGGCTGGAAGGTGGTGAGCTTTCTCAACTTTCTAGGACTTTCCCTCCAACAAAACCTCTTGAACTTTTGAAAACAAAGAAAACAATGAACAATATCTAGTGACTTAGTAGGAAAACAATGGATGGGGACGCATTATTTTGAGGCATGTCCATGTCAAACAAATTTCACGCATTGAACATGGGTTGAAACGTGGGTTGAAACATGGGTTGACATAATGTTGCTTGCCCTCTCGCCTTTTTGGCACTTTGCACGGACCAAGTTTGAGTTTGTTGCAAGAGCTTGGCGGCATGTTCCATACTTCCTCGGCTTTTCTAGGGGGTCACTCAGCTTGTGGTGAAATGCAAGGAAGCCAACATTGGGCGGCAGGAGTGGATTCTGCATCAGGCAGAACAATGTTCCGCACTTTTTTTTATGGATCATGAGTTCATGAATCAATATATATAATCATTGAAAGACCTTGCATGACCCGAAAAAGCTTATAGTTAAAAGACGCTCCTTTGCCAAAACCCTAGGGAAAAAAGGAAGTGGTGCCTTTGAGAAGAATTCATCTCATTAAAATGGGGTAACCATCCCCACCTTGGACACACCTTCGATCACTCCTGCATCACCCACCTAAGAGAGTGATTCTAAGTCACCAAGATGGAAGATGCTGATGTAAAGCTGAACTCTTCAAAGTCATCATGATTTTCTCATCTCAGATCTTCTGAGCTTTCTATCATCATTATACCAATACAGAAATTCACAGTCACCTTTCCTCAATATGTGATTGATCAAGGATCCTCAATTGAGAAATAAACCTTCCCCAAAGTGCTCCATTTGGGCTGTGTCACAAAGTTCGTACAGGAACGAATGGAGTTATACTGTTGATGGAAGAAATCCTGCAACAGTAGAGATCTATGAAATCCATAGAGTTCCTCCATGTCAACATGTGCAAGTTTTCTTCTATCCACACTATGGATCGTAAAAGATGGATTTGACTTCTATCATTCCAAATGGTGAATCGTTTAACTTTAACTATTGATGGATGTATATATATATATATATATACATATATAATATATATATATATATCATATATGATTATATGGTTATATCTAAAAACTTATGGATATGTATACTGTATAGCTGTATAATTGTAGAGATAATTAGAGATATATCATGTCTCAGTTCTTCATTACGTGCAAAACAAACCAATTCAGGTTGCTTCCAATTCTGCGATTCTGTTGGCAAGGCACCCAAGTCGTTCTTCAACTGTACCACGGCTTCCGCACGATCGGCATCACCACTACTGAGCTCCAAGGCTTGTTGTAACTCGGACAGCGGTGCGGTGGCACCTGGAAATTGTCCAAGAATCGGCGTTTCTGGCGTTTTGTGGGAAAAAAAAAGTGTGGGGATTTCAGGAGTTAGAAATGTTTGATGGTTGGATATGAAATTTTGAAGGTTGGATAAGGTTGGTTTGTTTGAGACCATCGGAAAGCTTGCAACAGGGAAGTATACTGCTTGATGGATAAAAACTAGTTTTTGAGATCAAAAAGAAGGAACCCATCACTTCAAAGCGCATGTTTAAATGCTGTACATAGACACTACATGCTGTGATTCGCCATTGCCATTGTCTGTTTCAGTGAGGAATGCAGGTCTATTGCTTCCCAGCCTTCCCACAGCCCTGAAATTTGGGGGGATCTAATTTCCAGAAACACTCAAACAAACGAACAAGAACAAAAACATAATAACATACATGTTTCCAAAACGAACAGCTTGCTCTCAGGCATAGATATACATTCAAAGATTGTTATCCTTTTGGGGACATACGTGTAAGATAGTTTCAGTTAGTCTAACTTCACTGTCTTGTTACATCATTCCGTCTGCCTAGAGCACAGCTTGTGTGAGCAAGTGTTCCCTAAACCTGTGGTCTTCCTTTCTTGGCACCCTTACATGTGATTGTCCATATCAAGTGCTCTCTTATATCCTACACTAAGTCAGAATGACTATTTGATCCATGAAACTTAAAGGTAACTTCATGGAATCCCACCTTATTACCTTGAAATACCACTTCATTTCTATTGCTCAAGGCACAATAAAAATCCCAACTTTCAACTTCAACAAAAAAGCATCTAGGCTTCACCATGGCACCCAAATGTAATCTCAATGCCAGCAATGCCGCCGCATCGCGGGGATCCCAGTTACACAGACTTAATGCTTCCAAGGTCGATTCCCCGGTATCCACTTGTTTGGCCAGATTGATCCGCTGCTTCAAAACTCGATCAATGGCCTGTAGAGGCTCGGTTTTGAACAGTTGTATCTAAGTGGTTTGCCACACCTACATTTTCGACATACAACAATTGTATCATAAAGTCAGATTTAAACTTAAATCTTCTGAGCTGTGAGATGCAGTCTGTGTGGGCATGTATGGCCTGTCTTGATGAAATCTTGATGTGACCAAGTGGCTGGCTGTGCGCGTGAAAGATCCCATCCGGACGCTTCCTTACAGTAACCACGGGAGATAGTAGAGATCCAACGCTGTAGCTGGGGTTGGAAAACATCTGTGCGATGAACAAGCAAGCAAGGATGATGTTTGAAGTCTTTTAGTAATCTTTGTATCAGGATGTTTAAGGCTTGTTGTATCACCTGAAACTGCCACCTCCTATTTTTGTTCAGGATTCCCCTGGTCAGATAAAGTTCGTGTTTCTCCTTACATTGATTGACCCAAATTTTATTTCAGATCGGTCACAAAATCAGATGTCAAATTCCCCTTCCAATCATAGCGCCCAGGATCCAACAAACTCTGCATCTCTGCTTCCGAGGGCCTTGCAAACTTCACCAATAATTGACCTGAGTCGATGCCTTCGGTGATACCAAGTTCTGAAACTTGAGAACTTTCTTATCGCAGAGCATCATCCACCTGATCAAGTCAGTCTTTGACCTGCGGGTTTAATCATGTAATCAACTAATCTTTTTAAAAAAATGTGACCAGAAATCGTTATAGTTATATTATGTACATACTCTGTTCTAATATCCATCGATGATATTTTTGGCGATACTGTTGATGCCGCAATGAAACCCTTCACTAGTTGAGGTGGAGAATCTCCTGTTTTTGGAGAATTTGATATACGTATTGCAAGTGATGCAGGAGTTCTTCTATCAACACTATTGGGTTCCCTCAACACTTTTACGTTGCAGGACCTAGTGATGAAGTCATGTTAAGCGAAGCGACGTACAGTCAGTCTGGGGAGAACTTCAAGGAGCTGCTGAACCGCACTGGACACCAACCAACCATTCTCCTTGTAGCCGACGGGTGAACGTGGGAAGGTCTAGACGATCATAGGAGATGATGGAAACAGAAGAAAAAACATCAACTGTGCCTTTGGGAAGGCTCCAACAGTTCATTTTCATCATACAAATGTTACCGGTTGCTTCACATTGTTTCATCATGTCATCTTGAAGTTATCTGTTCATCTGACCTCCGACCTGTTCCTTACGCTATCCCCTTTGACTGATTCCTTTATGGCCCTCTCCTGCAGGACACTCGTACACCGCGTGCTGGTAAGACTGTGGTTTCGCGATTCCAACATTCTGCACACTTGCCGAACGGCACCTTTTCCTGGGCAAATGTTACAATCAGTTGATACCATGATGGTAGCATGAAGAAGGCATGAAGGTCTTCCTTCCAAAGTGTTCATGAAAGATTTCAGCCATTTTCTGCCAAAACTCTCCAAACCACTGGATACCAGCGAATTAGCCATGACTGAAACATGGGTTTTGCCGCAGTGTAAATCTCCCACAATTCCGCCTCTTGAAGTAAAGTATTTTTGGGCTCTCCCGCCGATGGCAATTGTGAATCTAACTTCACCCACATGCCCGGCATCCGATGTTGTCTGCACAGGGCATAGTAGTGCATTTGCCCGGGCTGTCGGTCATACACCAGAAAACCCAATAGGAAGGAACCATCTGGGAAACTTTGAGAAGCTTCCGCAAATGCAAAACACCGACTTTTTTGAAAGTCGGGTATTGGCTCCACTTCAATAATCTCCACATCTTTGGTGGCTGCAGCAATTTTCAATGCTTCGACGTCAAAAAAACCTGAAGGTACCTCTGTTAAGGAAGGGCGCTGTGCGAAATTGCCACCCTGGGTTACTTGCGCATGCTGTGCTTCAGCTTGCTTCAAATCTTCCACGGAGAACATGTGCGCTTGGCACAAGTTGTTGAGGGCATTCAGGCCACAGGTATCTGAACCAGGCGCTTGACATTCAAAGAAGATGCCCATATCACGCAGAACCTTCAGCATCGTTAAACCACAAAACACTTGTCTAAACATCCTGTCAAACCTGGACATCGATGTCTGAGAAGGACGCAATCAAGTCGATTGAGTTTTCATGCACTATATTTAATATCTTGATTTGTCAATAGGAAGTCGTGAGCTTGGAATTTCTACTGTCTCCTTTTTTTTTTCGTCAACCTGCCCCAGAGCCCAAGTGAAAAGCTCAACATCTCAGATCACCAAAAAAAAATGTGTTTCTTTATCTCAAACTTAAACCGCAAATCTTTATCACACCTTCCCAACCAACTACCTCCCCGGGGTTTCCAGCGTGGCAGGCACCTGAGAACTCAATGGTGTGCCAACTCTCATTGAGTTGGACTCCATCGATTCTCTCAACGCCCGCTGCATGTCCGCATCACTCCAATCCCCCATGGCGATGTTCAACGGCAATCCAAATCCATCGAGTGTTGTGCCGCATATAGAGGAGTAGATTACACCTATGGTGGGGTACTTGAGTCTGTAAAATTCCAAGAAATATCTAGTTTCAGGATTCTGCTGGCAATAGATCACTGTCATCTTAAAGGATCTTGATCTTACAGTAAACGTTTCGGACCTACAATGTGTGCTTTTAAAACCACCCTTGATTCCCTTGACGCTTTCCGAACACCGGGTTTGTGCAGCGGTTTCCCTTGGACTTTTGGGATGAGGCCATTTTGTCTCGATAGTAATCTGTGGGATAATGTTTCATCTCATCTTCAAACTACTGGGATTAAAAATTTTGGGTGTATGTATGACTTGAATCAAGTGATCGATATGTTTTTCTTGCATGACTTGAATCTATCACACACGCTTTGGTGCTCAGTTCATCTCATCGCCATATTTGAGCCGGCGGTAAATATCAACTTCGAAGCTGCAAGCAACAAAGTGTGGGACATTTTGGGCATATTCCTATACGTATATCGTTTCCATTTTAAATACAGTATTCATATTCCTCGAAAGTCTCTTTTGGGGGGTAACCTTGAAAGTCTGCGTAGTACCATACTGTACGCACAAAACAAGGGGTAAATGACACACTACATCTTTCTGACATGGCAAATAGTATAAATATGAAGGCAAAAACATCCATCTTTTAGGCTCCCGAAAGATCTTCAGCGTTCGCAGTTTGGAGAGGTCCTCTCCTTTAAAGGTTCCGTGAAAAATGGAGGGTTTCACCAACCTGGACTTGCAATTGAGATGCCCTACAAATCTATTGTCAAAAAATACAGGCTATAAGGTACAATGGCATAGGCATTTCCATGCATTTTCAATTTCTTTCAAAAATGTGTTTTGACCAATCTCCCTTGACTATGTTAAGCCCTGACCCCATAACTTCCCATACCCCCTCGCGTCTTTACGCGCAGGTAGCTGAGGAAGAGTGCAATGTCCTTCATGCAGCTCAAATGGTTGAACTTTCATGTATTACCCCTGTTTTTTCTGAGCCTCTAGTCAAATGGTAAGGTTTATCCATAGAGACAATGATGATGGGACTTTCAATCAAGTGCTGCAACTTGACTCATCGATGATACTTGGCCAGTGATGTGGGCCTGGGAGCTGAGTTTGCTTTAAAAAACTCCCTGATTTTTGTTTACCTTGATGTAACAAAATATAGGATAGACATTATTGTTTCAACAAAAATGGTTGACAACATGAACAAATTATTCTGGCAATAGTTAAAAATTCACTGAACTTGAACATCGACCCAAATTTGTTAGCAAAAACACATTGAGGCTCTTGAGGTTACAACAACAGTCTCAAAACAGTCCTCTTCTTCCGCATCAGTGACATTCATGCCATGAGGAAGCTCCTGAAGCTCAATGTCTTTCCAGCACTAGCGAGGACCACGAAAAACTGAACCCTTCACTCCTGTCGTAGAGACTCCAGCAAAGAACGCAGGTGTTCATAACGCACCAGTGGGTCCTGTGGAAAATTTCACTGGGCTATACTGGGCCATTTTCCACATAGGTTTCATTGAAATTTGACGCTCCGCAGTCATTGTAACAGTTCGACCATGGGTCACGATTTTATGCATTATAACCGCTAGATACTGCTAGTAGAATTGGTGCGGAATTCGTTGCTCGTCGCAGCTCACGCTTCGTCATGCCTGGTTGGACAATCAGATTGTGTTGCAAATTCATTAGAGTTCCAATATCGTCCAAATATCATTCTTAAGTGATCATTTTCCATGGCCCCTTGTTTCCCCCGTTCTCCGGTTTTTTGTTGCCTCTGCCAACGGAGATTCTTCTGTCTCATTGGGCACCTGGCACATCAGATCTCATTTTCCACCCGTTGGTCGATCAGATCGAGAATCTGAGGTTACCAACCTCTGAAAGGCCTTCGTCAATTGCGGCCAGTAGCCGTTTCCTTCCATATGGAAACGGGCGAATCAACCCAAAAAGCTACTTATATAGGAGATCTTGGGAGAAAAACCCATCAAAAATCATCAGAAGCCTATGTTTTAGCCTCTTAGCAAAAGTCTTTTTTTGGTTCAATTTCATCTATACTGCCCAATCACAAATTGTCAGCAAAATTTCACCAAAACTGCAGGTCCTCTCCAGTGGCTTCAGCTCTAAAGCCGAGGCCAAATCCTTCAGGCAACGGCCATGTGGTGCAGCTACGAAATGTGAAAAATCTGCCTGGTGGGACTTTCAAGTATGGCATGAGGGGATGAACAAAAACGGGTCCACAGACCTTTTTGAAAAAAAAAAGGAAAACCTTCATAAATCATGAGTCCGTATGGTACCAGCCAGAATTTGAAGAGCTTGGAACTGATAGACCCTGGAGATTTGAACACAACAAGCCCTCCTAAAAATGCTAAGCACGCAAAACACCATTTGTGAAGCCCATTCAAGACTCGTCCTTGATGTATCTTTTTGTCACGTTGAATCGACGCTTGACACGACTCACTGGTTGAACGTTATTCTTCGTCTTAGCATCATATCTGCAACTATGGACCAGTTGTGTAAAGACATGACTGTAAAAATTCTTCCACTGTATGCAATTTTAAAGGCATGTATATATGATACTATAATTTATATAATGTATGTATACATTAATACATATTGTAGATGTAACGTCCACAACTGCAGTGTAGATGTAGATTCTATAAACTCAACACCTTCCTGTCACCAGCAATCTATCACCAGAAACGGACCTCTGCTTTGTTTGCCACCAAGTCTTCAATGGTGGTCGCCTCGTCCCAGTTGGCCTGGAACTGACAACAACGCACCGATGGACCTGCTGATCTGCTCGGAGAGGCAGTCGCCTCCACCCATCTTCTGAGCAAGGCCACCCTCCTCCTTCTCTCCTGTCCACTGTGGATCAAGTTAGAAAGCTATAAATAATAAATATGTAATAAGCATACGTACAGTCACAGCATATCCGAAGGTAAAGGACATGCCTCAGGGTCTTTGTGGTCACAGCTCCTTGAAGAGATCTACAGATACAAAATAGATTCAGATCAAAGTAGTGTATTGATGTGTATTGTGTTTAAAATGGTTGTGGTTCTCGAATTGATAGACATGTTGTCACTGCTGAATCATCTCAACCTCATGCGACGTGTCAGACACCGTTCTAGCCTTGACGTCGTCTTGACGAATGCGAGCTTGCCTGACGGTTGAAAACTGTGTGAGACAAAGCGACATGCCACGGGAAGTCTTTGAAGCAAATATCACTATTTTGTAATAGATCTCTTTAGCATTACATGAAAGTGCTAATGTGTTTTGTTTTACAGTAGATAAAGCCGTCCACAGTTATCATCAAAGACAGACATACAGAGTCAGGACATCATTGCAAAAACAAGTCAAACATGAAGAAACAAACTGAAGACTCTTGTAGTCAGACTCAACACGCTACACGAAACCTCGGGAAAATAAAAATGTTTGACGTAGTGGGCTAAAGAACAAACTCCAACGCACAGTACCAGTTTAGTTGGTGAAACTGCAGGTGACTGACTCTTGGCTCTGGCTCATTGTGGGCCGTCACAAATCGTGCAGTTGCAATCTTTCTACGCCACGGGGAAAAAAAACCATCTGCAGTCCTGCTCGTCTTACTTCTCCCTCTCTCTCTCTCTGTTCTTTCTTTCGCTCTTTACAGTCTATTCCATTACAAATACAAATTGTTTATCAACATCGAAAGAAGCATTGATCATTCATCACCTCCATCGCAGGACCTGAAAACCCCACCCAACTCCCCAAGGGCACTTTGTCAGCTTCACCACGTGTTCTGCCAAAGGCCTCGAAGCCTTGGGGCATTGAGGCTTTTGAAGTCATCTGATCATTAGTAATAGTATAGATGTAGTGGTTGAAACAAAAGTTATATAGAATGTAGCTAATATAATTTCTGTCCTTAGAAGGATCATGAAGATCTGAATATCTTCAGGACATCTCCATCTCCAATCTTTTGTTGCAGCACTATGTATGATGGTCCTAAACTCTCAATAGTTGTAGAGGACATCACTCTTCCACGGTGACTTGACAAAAGCCTTGTTCCACCAAACTGGGTCTATCTGAGATCACATTGATCTTTGAATCTTCAAAATGGTGCGTGCCGTTTTGGCGATTTGGAAGAAATGATGGGAACTATTCTGCAATCTACTGGGCCTACACTTGCAAATTAAAAGAGAATTGACAAGCTGTGACAAATATCATATACCGATACCGCATACCCATCAATTCAAACTAATCTGTCATGGTGTCATTCATATTCACAAACTAAACACACCTCCTTCATACTCCTTCCATGGATTTGTCCAAAGAAACCGCTGCTTGAGCTGCTGCTTCTTCTGCCAACAATAAAAGAATAGCCTCATCCTGTTGAGTTTAACAGCCAAGAATTGCATGAAAAATAAATAGTATTCCCCATAGGATCCGGGACTATAGTATTTACCATTTACCTACATGAATAGTTGATGTTTATGGTAAATGTTGGTTGGTGTCAAACCAATTGAAAGATATGCTCGTCAAATTGGATCATTTCCACAGGTAGGGTTGAAAATTGTTTTTAAAAAATGAAACCACCAACTAGGTATTGGACTCAAACGTTCCTTATTTGGAAACACACCATTTGCTCCACTCACATTAGTAGCCTCTCCTCTGGTGTCATCACATCACCAACAGACTGCCGCATCAGGGCGCGCAATGGAGCATTGTCCAACTGCACAACACAGCAACAGTGGAGATAGGACAACATTTCAGAACCGAAATTCGTCAAATGAACGGCAAGACTTCAAAGCTAAAAAAACATATACCTCCAGTTGTTTTTTTGGGTCGCGCAATATTGATGCCACTTTCGCAAGAACGGTTATTTTTGCTATTGATGAAGAATACATCCACCCTCACATCCACCCTCCTCTGAAACTGTGCTGTTCATCTCAGGGCCTTCACGTCCATGTCCTCATTATCCATGACCTGAAGCTGTTGATTTGCCAATACATCCCAAAAGGGAAAACTTGAAACCTCTCAACAAACTCACACCATTGGCACTGAAAAATACACTCACGAAAATTGACATGACAATGGAAAAACAACACATTTGAAGAATTGAAGATGTATATATTTATATATCCTAATTCCTACCAAAATCATGATTTCTCATTGCCATCTTAGTTTTTTTCTTCGGTGTATTCAATGTACATATCGGACGTTGGATATGGATATGTCCTTTGCCTGGCTTTCCTTCTCAGCATTCATCAAAAAGGCCTTGAGCTTCAAAGACCTTGGGTTGAATATGAAACTCATGGAGTATGCGGGTGTATGTACTGTAATTAATGTGTATATATATATATTATATATATATATATGTAAATATATGTATCAATGTAGTTCATGTATGATTAAGTAGTAAGTAGTATGAATTACTACTTGTTTGAGTTCGGAGACCTGTTGTTGGCATCAAGTGGACATACAGAAGGGATGCGATGCAATGATAGTACGTGATGTAACCAATCCTAAGGAGTGGTGTGTGACATCCCAGGTGTCCCGTGCTTGCCTCCGTCAATCGTCTCCATGTTTACAGTTCAGGTACCACCGTACCACCCCAACTGTCACAAACAATTGCAAGCAGTTGGATTTTACAAACACTCCAGTGAACTCTAGTGTACAATATACAATTTACAGTGTATGGTGTGGTTGCTAGAATTTTGAAAGGTCGAGATGTCTCATATCGGATAGCACAATGTTACAAATACTCGTTGGGTTTCTACAATCATGAGGCCATTATTTCTCATCATTCCTTCATTGCAGGGCACCATCAAAAGCAACGACCAACTGTGGGGAACAGACTCAAGGATGTGCAGGTAGCGGTTCTGTAACGATTTGGAGGTGATGCCACGAGCCACTGACCTGAAAAAGACCATCATGTTGGCGAAAAGATGCATGGCCGGTCAATGTTACATGTCTCATGCTACCATGACTAGTATCCACCATGCATCCATGAAAAACCTTAACTTTCCACCCGACTTCAAGTATGTCCCCTCTCAAAAGTCATGGTATTTCGAGTTTTGGTTGTTCTTGCAATGGTCAACCAGCTGAGTCTCCAAACTCTTGGATGTCAATTGCCCATGTCGCCTGTCCATCCTGGAAGCCACCCAGTAATCAACTGGGATACATGAAATCCTTGGATTTCTTGATTTCTTATAGCAACCAGTCAGTTTGATGAAGCTAGTTCCAGCTTCCTACCATTCAAAACTCTTCGGCTTTCACCTAGAGAGTTCAAAATTTGCATAACACACATCAAAAAGGTGTTCAGCGTTGTTCCATATATAGCAGGTATCCTCAAATATCCTTAAGATATTAAAATTGGTACTATACATAAAACCGCATATCATATAACAGGACTCAAAATATCCTGCAAAAAACTCAACTATCTTCACTTATCCTTCATGTCAGTTCTCCAAAAAATCCATCGATTTGCCCAAGTTACTCAGGCCAATCCCAGGCACCTTTTTGATGGCATCGTCCAGAAACACCACATGTCCATCCGTGACTGCCTGGCACAACGTGCCGGAAACCATGCCTGCGCACCAAAAAACACAACCCATCCGCCTTGGCTTCTTCCAAGAAATCATCAGGGACACCTGAGCCCATATCATCCTGCACACAAAGCGACCATGGGTCACGTGTTTTGAAGGTCTTTTTGTTCAGAAAATGATTGAATAATCAAACATCAGATTTGGACAACAAAGACATACAAAGACCATAGATTAAAGATAGGATCAGCATTCAATAGTTTCCAAATCTCTCAGCAGAAATTTCAACACGCTCCTTTGCCACTTCAATGGTTTCAGTGTAAGCTATTGGTAACAGATCTCCATCCGCCAGTTGGTCCAAGTCTCCTCCGGAAGTTCCGCCAATTGCCGTTGCACTTTCTCAACAGCTCGGGCTCGTACTCCCTGCCCAGTGGGGACTCCCAGCACCCTTCGTTGAAGGGTGGCTGATGATTTCATTTGTTTTCCGCCAGGAAAGGTTCAACTGTGGGCAATAAAAGCCTCTTACCAGTAGTTGCAAGATATGATTCATGGAAATGACCTGAAATATTTCGAACCAGGGCAACTACTTCCACTACTTCCATGGGAGGAGTCCAAAGGTGGTAAAGAAATCCTTGGCATTGCGTTTTTGACATCCGAAACACAAGACCCATGGCCACGAACGGAATACTAGCTTCCAATCCAATGTGCTATATATACTCATTCCGAATTACATTACTCGTAGAACAATGGTGCGACTGGTGTTCACCGTCATTTCCGAGTAGGACTTCACAATCTCTTTTAACCAAAGACTCAAAGTGAATGCTGGTGTCACTTTTGTGACCTCCACGCTCAGGTCATGTGAACTTGCTCGATCTTGCGCATCCAATGAGCAGGAAAGAGAGGTATTCTATCTCTCCCTTGTGGGTCAGGTTGGCAACAGACTGTACTCCTCAGGTATATCATCAAAGCATTCGCATGGTGTAAAGATGTGCAAAGCCACGCAACCTCATCCAGTGGGTCAGTGCCGCTTTGTCAAAATTGGAGCCTCCTGCGGCTGTAGCTGTCACGCAACACATGCCTCAATGAGCTAGCAAACTTGATCGCTTTCAACACTTGTCAGCTGTGTCAAAATGACATCCTTGACCTTGCTCAAAGATCGCATCCCTCTTCATGTATATTCATCTATTTTCGTTCGACATTCTGTTCTGCTCTATTGTCTATGCCTTTTCCGTGCATCACATGAGAGTTCAGGGCCCTTGCGTTTCGCTGTGGGTTGCAACATCTCGACCACTTCCATATGACCATGTTGAGTAGCTAAGTATAAAGCTGTGGCACCCCGCTCTGTGGCCTTGTCTCTATCTGCACCAAAACTTAACAACAACTCCACCACATGGTGATGCCCAGACTCAGACGCCAAATGTAAAGAAGTTGCACCGGTAGCCATTATACAATCTTTCTCAGCGCCGGCCTCAAGCAAACAACGCACAACTTCTGCATGACCCTCCTGAGCTGCTAAATGTAAGGCTGTTTCACCGCTTCCACTGACCTGATGTATGTCAGCAGCAAATTCCAATAAAACTTGTAGCATCTCCAAATGACCCAGGAAAGCTGTGATGTGTATGGCTGCAATGTCATCTTTCTTGAGCTTCTGTGTCTTCGCGCCTGCTTCTAACAACAGCCGCAACACTTCTAAGCTGCCTTGTTTAGTTTCCACCACCCAGTGTAATGGAGTCGAATCATCTTCCTTCGTCACTACATCTGTGTCAGATCCTAGTTCCAGAAGCAAACGAACCATCTTTGCCCGACCTGCCAGACATGCCAAGTGCAAAGGAGTTGCACCACAAACCTTGTCTGCTGGTTCTTTCTCTGCACCAGCTTCTACCAATAATCTCACACATTCTTCATGGCCATTGGCAGATGCAAAATGAATGGCTCGCCTGCCATTAGTATCTGTCACATCAGGATCTTGAGGACTTTGGAGATACTTTTCAACAGCCTCCAAACGATTTCCAGCACATGCAGAGACAAACTCCATATTTTGAGTCGAGACCAATCTCAACATGACCAGCTCCAATTCCAGAGGCGGCTTCAATAAGCAGTCATCTTCCAGACATTGACTACATCCCCGGACCAGCAGACGCTGTCGGAACCGTGACACTCCGATGTATTTCGTCAGGTAACGTTTGAGGGATTTCACCTCGAAGAGTATCTCAAACAACCGGAAACAAGGGAAGGAGATAAGGATAACCTTTAAAGACAGAACAAAATGAACGTGTGAAACACATATGGCTTTCCTATCCGTACGTTTAAGATTCAGAATCTATACCCATACCCTTTTTAAAGCTTATAATCCCTCAATGGACTTCTGTTACATTATTTCTATGGATAGCAGGGTGCCTGCAGGATGAGCACCACTGGTCTCACCGGTCAAAAAAAACTGAAGCTGGAATCCTTCAATTATTCCACGTTAAGGCGAGGCTTGTTGTTTGATGTTGCTTGTACTTACCAACATCTTCATATTGTTGAAAGTGTTGTTCCGTACATTTCCATGTTACTCCAGGTTCTTCCATGTTTCATACTACCAGTATTCAAGATCTCAGTTGCTGATACTCCAGGCTCCTCTGCCAGCTCTTCCGCATCCACGCTGGCCACTTCATTGCCGCTGGTGGACAAGAACACCGAGATCATGGCGAAACGCCGCGTTGTGGCGTTGTGGGTCAATGATGTACGGTAGGGAAAGAACCTAAGGACCTACAGCAATGTGAGCCTCCAGGGTTCTCGGAGTTTCTGAAGTAATTTGAATTGATGAAGAGGCATGTAGAGGAACGTTGATATGAAGCGAAAAGGGCTCTAGAATTGGGAGACATTCAAGTCATCAAGGTTAACTATGACAACTATATTTACATTGGCCCCGTGTCTGTATACTCCAAGCTTATCCGGCACCATGCGATATCCCTTAATACTGACCAGCTTGGGGGTAACCCATAAGAGTGTGGAAACTCTCGCAAATGCTTCTTGAGCTCTCAAAATTCTCAAAGCTTGCTGTGAAACAAATCGTTTCAACCTAGGAGCAGCTGCCCTTTCCATGAAAGGTCTGTGCAAGGTTGATTCTCTATGAAGTATGAACACCAAACTTGCAATTGGTCAAACAGAATATTCAAAACAATGGCGTTCTCCGGTGACAGTCAAGACTAAAATGAGCCTCAAAACAGACAGTTTCTCCATGTATTCACATATTAAAAACAAAGTAATAAGGAATACAAGTGCTATTCTTGCAGGATTTTTGTTCCTGGATTTCCAGAATCCGCTTGTTGGCAAAATGTTCGGTTTTTTCAATCAGTTTGGGCACCTCGTCCAACTCCATGTCCATGAGGTTCCGCAGTTTCGCCTAGGGAAAACATTCAAGGCATTTGGGAACCTACCGTGGTGGTGCCCTGAAAGATTGTCGCCTTCTGATCCCTTTCAATCATGTGCAAAGAAACATCTCAGATCTAGTGAACAAAAATAAGGCCAAAATGCATTTAGTTAAGTGCTTTGAGGGGAATTTCACCAGAACTTTCGCTATGCAGAATACCTTCTGGCCTTTCAGATTCGAATTCGAATCACCAATCTTTACAAGCTTGGAGATTGACGGAGATAAACACTTGCAACACCAACACAAAATCAAGGACATCTCACTGCATACATGTCAATCCTAGTTCATTTAGGGCAACACATCCTAATGATGTCTCCACTCGGGCATTGGTGCCTCCAGCTCTAATCGTGACAACGTGGTAGTGTCCCTAAGGCGCCCGTTGGAACATGCGGACAACGTGGTCATTGTGGCACACCATTAGAGCAATGAAGTCATGAAGTCATGAAGTCGATGTTCTATTACAGCATCCCTAGCCTCTCAACAATCTGCATGGAGTGCACTTTGAGTTGTGGATTCAAGTTGTTGCAGGTCTTCAATCAAAGCAGATTTTTGAGTGACCCCAACTTCAATCTAGCAAAGGCCAGGAGAGTTAAAGAACCGCCTCCACGATCCTGGAGCTGGAGAAAACCATCCGCTGTGGCTCTGGATCTTCAAAATTTTTGAAAAGTATGTACTGTGCCATTGCGAAAGGTTTCAGGATGTTTTTGTCAAAGTGAAATTCCAAATCCTTCTGGCCACAAGATCCAAGACCTACGAATTTGAATCAAGATGTTTAATCATCTAGCATTGCGACGATTTCCTTGTTTCATAGTCCTACAGATTCCTAGCATTCATGGACAGAAAGCACTGTAGGGTTGTCAATGAAGAACTCGATCAAGAGTCCCGGCCCCTCTTCAACAAACTGTTGATTTCGTTTCCTTAGACGTCTCAAGACGCTCAACTCATTTGAAGGTCTCCTCACTCATTCGACCAGCCCGTTGTAGGAAGCAGCCCAGAAAGGTTCGCCTGCATTAGGGTCTAATGAAAGGTTATGCATCAAAATTCTGATGTAATTATGTTTCAAGAGACGATATCAACACAAGAATCACGAATTTCACAAAGGAAGGTGCCGGGGCGGCGTTTTTGTCCTGAAGCATGTTCAACGTCAAAACCTTTAAAAAAACAGGTGCGACACCAAGTGTTCAACACATCCGGACATGCTTCACCATGCCAACCTCAAAATTCCCCAAACCCTCACAGAATCGTCCGAGATCTTTCAACATGCCTCCTTCCTGAAGCTGCATTTTTGCGCGCCACGTACTTCCAGAGTTCAATGCCCAGATCCTGGAGATTGAGCAGTTCAGCAACAAATGTGATGGATTTGGTAGAGTGTAAAGGGTGTATTCATGGATTTGGTAGAGGCCCCAACCTTGACATCAAGTCCGGATTTTTAATCATTTGTGTACAAATCTACCTGTTCAACATGTTTTTTTGAACACAACCTACTGCAAAGCGGTCTGTCCGCAGTTCCTGTACACCCCTCCTCTGTCAGACCATTGATCTCCTTGTTCAAGTTGTTATCCGCAACTGGACCCCGATGGACCCGGTGGATTCACAAATTTGGAAGCTTCCTAAAGTAGATGGATACTTGAAACTTGGATACGCCAATGATGGTGAAGCCCTTCCTATTTATATACTGCAAGGAAAGCATGGTAACCGTCTCAATATGTTACAACTCCAGAAATTGATGCAGCTTACCGCTTTCTAAACCTTCCCATTGAGGGCTGGTACTCTCAGTGAGGTGCTCAGCTGAAGAAACCTGCAACAAACGTTGGAAAGACCGGAGTCTCTTCCTCCAAGGGTGGGGGCCCCCTCCAACAAACATAGCACCGGTCATCCGGTCATCCCTCATTCTCAATGCATCTGTTTTCATGTTGAATTTTGACATTGCAAAAACTAAGTATTGCATACCGGGTAATGTTTTCCTCCCTTCAGTAGACAATGAAAACAACAAGATGAAACGTCAATCGCCCGGCCTCTGCAAGGAGATTCCAAACCTTGAAGAGCTGTTCAAGGTCCAACAGTAGCAAGGCCTCAGATGGCAGCAGCAGCTGCTAAGGCAACACTTCCTGGAAATGTCTGGAATGATAGTATCCTATCACTTGGGATACACGTACAGTATATCTCAGCTAATTTACAAAATATATATATATATATACACTGATACAAACATGTATAATATATTAATAATATAATATATACTCATGTTTATGGGTGAAGTGTATTGAATTGTAATATCACCAACCTGAAATTTGAAACATGTTTTTTGCCGGGATTCCCGTACTAATATATGAGGTGAGGGTGTGAGACGCTGTTATAATTCACCAGAGAATCTAAATTCGATAATTCAGATGAATATTATTAAAGTCTTACAAATCATCATATTCATGTATGCCTATGCAAAACATCTGGGCACAGTAACGTCTTCGCCAGCATCCCGTGCTGCCTAGGGCAGGATCCAAGATGGAAATATCTCTGGAAGAGCATTCCTCTAGTTACCAACAATTATGATAATTCACCAATGTAAATAACTGTAAACGACCTTCTAGGGGCGATGTCACCTAAAATCATTACAGTTTCGAAGAAAAATGATACCCAACACCACACAACAATGACGAGAACAGCAACGATGATCATGGACAATACTAGCTACTATAGGATTCAGGATGGTAATAACAGTCTAATATCTGAGTATCCGTCTTGTCTTGATCTATCATAGACATGTCAGACTGCATAGTCCAATAATTACGTGTTTCCACATGTTCCAAAGCCCCACAGTTTTGTTGCCTCCGCCAAAGCACACGCACCATTCATGGCCAGCACTGCCTGGAGATCCCACGCAGCTCTGCAAACTTCAAAGCTTCCCATTTTCATGATCAATCAACATTTGTGTTTGTGCCTCCCCTGGGCGCGCTTCCAGACCACCGGAAATCACGGTGAGCCGGTCCACCACATCAGACTGGGACAGCCATATAGAGGGGTTGGCGCCACAGGGGGTGAAGAACCAGCCCAGTGGCTTGATATTCAATGATCATCATCAGCTTTCGGAATTGCAGACATGACACTACCCCTTTTTTTTGCAATTCAACAGTTCGGACTGCATAGGGTCTGCTGAACTCTCATGAGTTAACAAGCAAAAGAAACATTCCAAGCTGCAAAGAACACGCACGTTCCGCCTAATGCTTGCACACAAGTCTACAAAAATTACAAAATGCACCGCAATTGTGTTGCTTCTTTGATGGCAAAAGTATGCAAGATTCGTAAGTATCCGGCCTGTTCCCTTTTGTCCCCTCTCTACCCTGCCTCTCCCAAAAGAGACTTGATCTCTGCCGCCTGTCCCCAGGCAGCAGTTCTGTTGCCCATTGATGACGTGGGCCTTCAACTATACCACCATATACCTCTTGGATACCCCCGTTTCTAAAGTGTGGGTATGTCTCAAATGCGATGTGCAAATTTCCCCACCAGTTTGGGATGATTACAAGTCTTGTAATTAGTGATAATTATATGATGGGATATCTACAATCAAAGAATATCAACTGGTTCCTCTGCCTTCAAATTCATGGGGTGATTTTGGGGGTCCCATGCCTCCACTGCAGAAGGAGCTGCGGTGAAGATCTTCACGTTGTTCTTCCTTTGAGCCTTGAACAGCAGTTGCCCCAAGACGAATCTCTGGTTGCGACTAATCATGAAGGACGGGAACGCCGCTCAGATATGTATATACATGTCCATAATATGTATATTGTTGCCCACATAATGCAGACCTGTCACAAGTTGAGATTAAAAGCAAAAAATCTATAGATATATATATATATACAGTGTACATCAGTGTACAGCATATCTGACGACAGAATTCGTTGACTCATCTGCCCAAGTTGAGGAATTTCAATGGCAGTTCAAGTCTTACTAATAGCTCCTTGAGAAATCATAGGGGGCTTGTGATTTTTTCCATCCAGATCTCACCTTGATCACATGGGCAATGTATTGGTACAGCTGCTTCTGCCTAGATTCAGCATCGGATTGGAGATTGGGGATCGGCTTTGTCCACAAAAAAGAGGCCACCTAAAAGTTGCATATAATCATAAAAGAGTGTATTAAAGCATAAATAAACCATCTACAAAGCATATGAAAGGCTCATTCAAAACCCTTCAACAAACATGCTTTTAGCATGGTCCACTTTGATACCATGGCATGTGCACTCAACGAGAGCTGAGATCTGTACGACAAACCACTGGGAAGTCGCAAGAGCATTGACTGCCTGGCAGTGTCGCACATCAAACGTAGTTGAATTACAATTCTTTGATAATATTAGGGGCCCAAAAAATATCCACCATTTTTCGTGCAGGACTTTGAGGAAGTCCCCAGTTACCACCTCCAATAAACGCCAGCACTCGCCGATCGGCTCATGGCTTTACCCAATTTTGACACCACAGCCAATTATTTCTCAGTGAGCATTCCACTCAGTGAAGGAGCTTTGTACAATCTCTACACAGCTTTATTGACCATCTATTGCCAGGTATGGATTCCACAAGGGCGACTTCCTGTATCGTCTGAATAGTTGGAAAACCAACTTCAAAAATGTCACTGGGGGATATAATCCTCCTGATCCTTTGGGAATTTTCAGCATCTACCAATACAACAAGTGTTTTTTTCTTGGAGTTTGATTTCAGATTATATATAGCCAAGTCAAAGTCAGGAGGTAAAACCCGATCTTTTTTAGCAACTTGGAAGTTTGTGTCCTGATTTCAGGACACCGAATCCTGGGAGTCAGAAATCATGCACCAAATTTGACAGGCAATCAATTGCAGACTTGAAAGAAAATACAGATTGATCAATAATCTTTCCCATAAATTCCCATAGTCTATAGATTTTTGGTGCAAAACCAGTTCAACTCAACCATCAACAATTGGACTTTCGAATTTCTGATGAATTCTGTGCATTTAGATCACCTCCCAAGCTAGGGCAGGTGACGTAATTTTCACCTCGGTTGAAGGGGGTATGACTTTTTGGAGAAACCCGGTGGATTTAAGGGCAAAGAAGACTCAAGAATAGGGGAAAAGGTTTCATATTCAATTCATGTTCAACCCGATTTCAAGTACAAGCTCTATTGAGTTTCGGATGCATCTCTCTTTTTCACGGGGACTTGACCCAGAAATCTCCAAACTCCAAAGGTTCTCTTAAACTCTTTCTGCATACACGGATCCCTTTGGTTATTTTCATCTGAGCATTCAGGCTACCGGCAAAAGGTACCTTATGCACCTCAGCCCAACGATACCCACACACCGGATACCCTTTACATACCCACAGACACCTGAACCCAAGTGACACTAGACACCATGGGATGTGAAACCCATCCGTTGGCTTGTAAACCATCTCCAAGACCATGGATTGTAAGTCTCCAGGCCCATCTTCGAATGTCATGGAATTCGGCGCTGCGCTTTCGACCTCGCAAATAAAGTTCTCTAACAAAGGCATCAGAACATAGCGGAACGATGCGGTTTGGCCAGCGGTGACCTTCGGGGGCAACAAAAAACAGCCAGCGCCAACATGCATCGTTTCAAGTCTTTTCATATCATTTCTTATTTGGTTCGGCTTGGGTTGTTTTTCTACCCTTTTCTACCTCCAGCCGCCAACCCCAAAACCAAGCTGGCGGCACCTTGCACTTGCTTGAGATGTTGCTCCCTTGCAAACCGGGTTTTTGCTCAGGCAAAAATCGTGATGGGTCTAAGTAGTTGGACATTAAGCCCGAATTTCAGCATGTTTAAGCATGTCTTCACATTAAATCCCGTTCCAGTAGCTTTCATGCTGAAACAACTTCAAACTGGAATTCGTGTCCAAATCTCTGACAGTTACTTCACAGATATTGAACACTATAGTAAGTTTTACATAGTTTTAATCGTGCTCCATGGATATTTCATCAACCATGGCCACCTTCTCAAGTACCCTGCCTTGTTTCTCCAACCTTCCCTGGAACGGTCAGATATTCGCCAAATGAAGGCAACTGATGCCCGTATGCAAAGGTGCCAGGGATGTTCGGGTTCATTCCCCAGTGACACATCTGCTTCATCCGGTTCATCTGGTTCAGTTGGTTCACTTGGTTCAATTGGTTCATCTGGTTCATCTGGTTCACTTGGTTCATCTGGTTCACTTGGTTCAACTGGTTCAGTTGAACCTGGTGATGGGACATCGGTTGCTTCCATTCATTTCCAAAGGTCCCATGGCCATAGTGACCTTGACCGTTCCCTTGGCACGGCTCAATGGCTCGGACCGTGGAATCAGCAACTTGACCTGGCCGGAAGAAATGGAAGGAAGCCTGCCATCTCTTCAACCGAAGTTTTGAGGATTAGTTGTTGAGGAATCTTGGAGAGGAAAAAAGGAAATTTTGTTTCAAAGATCCGAAGCACCTTGCTAATGAGTCACAAATTTTGCCAACAAGATTTATCACGAATGTCATGCATTGAGAAATACAACCCCTCTTGAGAAGACATCTCAAGCATTCAAAGAAGAAGCACTGAAGCACTGTATCCCATGCAAACAAGTTCATGCTGGACCAACTTCTCGCCTGTTGGAACGCCTCTGGTGGCAGCCATTGGCGTTGCTGGATACCGGCGCCTGATGGCTCACATGCATCGAATGGTGCTATCATTGCAGCTCCCAAAGCACCATTCCTATGCATCTGGTCTACACCCATAGCACCAATCATATCGCACCTGCGTTTCTGATCTGTGCACGGCAAGCTCTGCTCTTCAAGGTACTTGACAAATTCAGCCAACGCCTGACTGGGAGCATTCCTACCACAAGTTTCTGGTAAAGTCACGAAATAACCGCAAACTGTTCAAGAGATCAGAAATGACTGTAAGACATTGCCAATACCTCAAACTCAAAAACGCCAAACTCACAATTTCAGAGAAGAGTTCTTGCCTTCCTCTTATCTTTTGAAACGTACCTTCCATTTATAAAGATACGATGCTGACGTTTTTTGAAACGTAACCACTGAGCTCCCACACTCCAGAGGGCTTTTCTTGAGCCATAGCCCAGGCCTTGGAAACACAAAGATGAGAGAAACATGGCAACACATACTATTCAGTAGAGGTTTTGGTATTGATTTGATTGGTACATACATATAAATATAAATGTAATACATAATACGTATATATATATAACATATCACGTGTCATCCTTACTGGATATGTCTGCTCTCAGTTACTTAGTGGTTCTGTATTAAAATCCACCATCATGTCAATGTGTTTAGACACAGGATCACTTTGTCAGAATGATGTGCTATATTCTATGCATGTATGAGACGGATTGAGCTACTGTTTGAAAATGAATACCAATTACTGGGAATTATCAGTTCTAAGCAGTGTTGCATGATGGCAACAAAGTCTGGCCACAGGCAAGAGTCCATTCATTATTCATTCAGACATCCAAGTAACTTGTATGTCAAATAATCAGAGACCTCAAGGGGAAGTGCCACTAAGATTGCAAGCTTTCCTCCTCTGTCGTTCTTCAGCCAAGCAGCACAGTAGCCTGGATCATGCTCAAAAACTTCCGCAAAGCTGCGCCTCGCTAACAGAAGCAAACCAATTCTACCAGCACGAAAACCCTTGGTCACCAAAGCAGGGCTTTAAAGGGATGATACACATGAAACCAGGATCTCACTGCTGCAATCTAGAAGGACAACAAGATTGCTATCCGATTTCAATGCGGTATTACGCAATCAGATATATCATAATTCATGTATATATATATATATATATATTATATATATATAATCATAATTATATATAAACCTACCAGTATATAAGCAGGTGAAGAAGCTCGCTAATATCACTACAGAAAGGACTCGTGGTTGAAACATCATTCTGTAGACGCGATGAAAGGGTGAAAATTGCGACATTCACCACACGGAACTACTCGCGGCAGCTGATGCAGTCTTTACACAAGAGGGGTAGTGGCAGTTCTCAAATGTCGAGTAAAACATAGACCTCATAGGGAAAGTCCGACATGGCAGCCGCATCATCCGGATGTCGTTCAGACTTGCCATCCTCTGTCAACATTGATGTCGAATCCAGAATTTTCATCATGTGCATTGTAATGGCTTTGATTTCAGTCCCCTGCTCGTGCTTCTTGAGATCCATCTTTTCACCATAGCCCCTGGCAGAAATGGAGAACTTCTGCTCATCAAAGGACAAGATCTCAATACAACGACAAATATGCATCTCTGTGGAGAACATATATAGAAACTCATCCAGCAAATGGTACAGCAAATCCAGCATGTCATGTCCAGTCGCATGAACATCCACAGACCGAACGATGTCAACTTTTTCTAGGGGAGTCATGTAATTGAACATACCCACACAAACCTGAGCAAGAGCTTCCGACAGGGAAGCGCCCCATGAGTGCACGATGATATCTGCAGTGTGATCATGGTATTGAAACTGTCTCACATCCTTGACATGAGATGGAAGCTCAACAGTAGTTGTCGTCGCCGACGGACTGGCTTGCTCATGAACATCTGACATTTGTGTCTCCGAATCCTTGGGCTTTTTTTGGCCACCGTCACGATACCAGTTCAAAATATTCACCACTTCTGGTCGAGCGTTTGCAATTGCACTTGGCAGTCCTGTTAAAACAATGGACTCCATTCCCTTATCGCTGATCAAAGGTCGTGCATTCAGGGAGTACTTTTCACTGACGATTTGCAAATCTCTTTGTATATCAGCTGCTGTCACCTCATCCAACTGCCATGCGGTAGCTCTGCCCACAGGAATGCGTACCGTCGCTTCATGTTCAGTGTCACTCTGCGTTCTCCGGAGAAGCTCGTAGTTGGCCAAGTTTGTTGGTTCTTCCTGCATTTCTTCATCCTCCATCTCTTGGGCGTTTGCATCACGAAGCTCAGCTGAATTCATCATGATCACCTCCACTCCATTTCGAAAGTGTGCGCCAAAGGTTTCTTCAAGTTGAACGTCATTGAGGAAGAGAAGCTTTATTCCATCGATTCCAATAATGACGTCCCCCACCTGTAAAGTAGGATCTTGTCCTGGCTTCTCAGCAATTGATTCCACCTCAAGTGTTGATAGTTTTATGTCAAGGGCAACCTGGATTCCTGTCAGACTTTGCCTTCTTATATACCTTTTAAAACAAGACATTGACCCGCTCAAACTCAACACCTCAAAGGATACAACATGGAAAAAACAGTGCTGGTGTCGAATTTACTGAATAGTCTCATGACTCATACTGATTTCACTTGAAGTTCCTGGCCTGATATCCAAAGTCGGTGATTTCCAAGTCCAGCCCCGCTCCAGTTTCATCCACCCGCAACACACAACGACGTAGCGTTGCGAAGGGCTCCGTTGCAGGGCGACGAGGGAAACTGGCAAATAACCACGGGGGCGGCTCCATGGCAAACACTAGAACTGTGGAAAGGAACAGGTGGAAGGTAATGAATAGAATGGCATTGAGTTGGTTCCTAACAAAAAACAGGTGTATGATGTATGCTATACACAAGCTTCATGGATGAAGCAGGATGTAGAGATGAAAACGTGCGGCTAGGATTTCTAGCTCTATGAAAATTGGAAGCTTTGCGAGTCTGAAGGGCAAAGCATTCATGTTCTTTGGAAGATGCCGCTGTCTTTGACTTTGATGTTGCGATCCTGGAACCAAACCAAACCGGTTTAGAGTCTAGAGTTTAATCCTTTTGAAGGCTCTATGTTTCAGGTGCATTCAATGAACAAAGTTTACAACTTGAAGAACTGCGCCATGGGTTTTGTGTGGGAAAACACCACTCATCCCATCAATTTGTTGAGGAATTCCATGGGATTCCATTAAACTCCCGCCTTTTTGGGTGATACAAAAAGCCTATCCTTGAGTGATCCAGCCCGGTCTGCGGAAGTCTAGGCCCACACCCACGATGCTTGCCAAAGGTCATCACAGGAGTAGAAGCCTGGATATCTGGGGAAGTGCCATGGCGGGATGTTGGTTACCTTTTGGCTTCCGGTAACCTAACAAAAGTCGCTTCCACTAGCAAGCACTTGGACTTGGGATCATTTATAGTGCAAGATTCCTTTCAGTTGAAGAATGACACTATGATCTCGAGAGGTTCCAGATTTCGAAGACCTGCTTGCATCTTACCACGTACACCCTCAGGTCTCATCAAACACCAGTTGACAACGCATCAAACATGAATAGTTGCTGGAACCACTTCCACATGATTCCACATTTGGAAAATTCTAAATTGCTTGAAGATTTCGTCATAAATTTTAACAACTTGAGAAAATCTTGGAACAAAATAATCCAGTTTTGAAAGATAGAAAAAAAAAACAATAATTTGGAATTGGAACATCATTTTTGTCTGTCACTTAAGTCCCTGGATTGAACAGTTACACTCCCTGAAACTAACATTTTCGCCATTGAAAAACCTGTTAGAAGACAAGGCTTTCCTTTAGAGTCTCAGCCGATTTTCGGAAAAATCTGCCGCCCGGACCGCCTCTGGGACCAAAGCAGGTCCTGTTGGACCTCGATCGGTGGGATCTTCACCCGCCGAGAAACAGCTGGTTGAAAAACCCGGAAGAAGCGAACTGACCCGAAACAACTCCTGGCCACAAAAGGATTGTAACGGTCCCGGTCATGGGAATCAGTTTTTTTTTGCCGAAAAGTAGAAGTTACGAAACTTGGATAATTCGTGATCTGCGCTAGTGCCTTTGTTCTTCACATGTTCCACAAGAGCATTGCGCAGCCATTTTGGAAGTGCTGAATTGTTGCCCAACAAAGGAAGACCCATGTGA
This sequence comes from Breviolum minutum Mf 1.05b.01, assembly GCA_000507305.1. Taxonomy (NCBI): domain Eukaryota; class Dinophyceae; order Suessiales; family Symbiodiniaceae; genus Breviolum; species Breviolum minutum. Next base: position 131,306 of record DF240174.1, read on the forward strand.
TGTGATGAAATCAAATGGAGTTTGTTGACATATGGACTGAACAACCAACCTCTCTAGGCATGGGCATGGTGTTTTGGGTGTTTCTTTTGGACTGGATTACAGTGTACATTGTCTAGTTGGTGGTTGAACCAACCCCTTTGAAAAATATGCTCGTCAAAATGGTAATCTTCCTTAAATAGGGGTGAACATAAAAGGTATGACGGTATGAATCAAACCACCGCAAAGTTGTGGAATACTACGATTTTTCCGGGTTGGTGTCCATCCCGTTTCAGTGAGGCCAGGCGACACGCACATGTTGGTTCGCTGCCTCGAGCGTCTGGCTGGGTGCTCATGGCGTCAAACATGCTCATGGGCCAAAACAGCCGCTGGTCACGCGACATCCCGACATCCCTTGACCATCTGAACTACCTGTGCAAAATCCATAGAAATCCGTGATGAAACAATAAAAGCATTGTCAAACATCATGCATTGCAATAGAATATAGAAGGCAATGAAATAAAATGATGCAAGATTGGGTTCGTCCATATTTCTTGCGCATGGACGAAACCTTGGCATGGATAAGTGTGAGACATAGCAGCTTAGAAATGCTGTCTAGGTATATGTATAGATACACATTTCTCTTGTACGCTTCTGGTTCAACTTCTACTTGGTCGATGTACCAAACTCATCCACACACTGCAAGGGTGAACTCCCCATGATGGAATTCCGCCTGGTCTCTTGGACTGCTACCAGTTTGAGCTCTCACAAGATCCCGTTTCCACCATGCCCCACGGCAAATGAAACACACTAACTTCTTTTGAAAGGGTTCCAAATTCCACCATTCAAAAAGAACCAGAAAGGAGATCGGTGGCAGGTCTCTGTGCGGCAGGGGGTCTGACAGTGGGCGGTTTCATGAATGTCTTAGTGGCCCAACAGTACCAATTTTGATCGCACAGCAAGCCACCCGTACAGAAATTCACCAAGAAGAACAACTTGTCCCCAGAGCGAACGCCAGTTTTTTCGTTATTCATCACGTTTCCCTATACTTTTACCATGATTTATATTGCAACATTCAGTATCCAAATTTCCCTAAGATCCAATTTACACTCCTTTTAAGGGCTTGAACTCACCAGGAATGGCATTCCAATCGCAACTTTCTGCCGTCGTGCGCACGCAGATTCACATCCCACCTGGAGCGCCCGGAGCGGAGTTGTGAGTCACGAAGCGTTAGGGTTCCAAGGTTGAAAAAGAAATTATGACTTGGTGGTTTTGTGTTTATGAAATCCATGGATTGGGTGATGAATGCCGCGTTGTGCCAGGGCTTTCTTCACGGTGATCTAAATGAATCTCAATGCATTAGATTTCTTGATAGATCCACCATCAGCCCAACAGAAAATAGAGGTCTCGGCCAGGAAAAAAAAAACGGGGGTTTACATGGCCGCCATATTTAACCATACGTAACCATGAGTGCATGAGTAGACCCCGTGCTGGTATTTTGCATCTTTGAATTTGAAGGTTGGACTATTTGTGGTCTAAAGAGTTTTTGAAGAATTCTATTCTTTTCAGCAGCATAACCCCAACAGGCGCCCCACCTCTTGCGACTCTGTCCTGATGTGATCCACCGGCAACGCTACCCAAAACTCGCCCGGAGGTACCCACAACTCACAAGTGTCGAGTTTAATCGTTAAAAAAAAACACGCTTGCCTTGTTTCAAGGGGATTCCTTGATACATGATTCTCAAAATCCTTGGAATTCTCTGAACTCCCTCCATAAATATGACCCGCCTCACCTTTACGGAGGTGTTTTGAAGTCTGAAACTGAAAATAAAAATTGGAAGACTCACATCTTGTGGACATGCAACATATATCAACATATCATTTCTTAAAATAGAGGATCTTATGCCAGGAATTCACAAACAAAAATCTCCAATATTTTGGAAATGCAATCCTTCTTCGGAAAACCGTTCACCATTTTCCAAGACAACAAAAGATGCCCCGAGTCGCTGCACAGGAGTCGCTCCTGCAGGTCTTCCGAGCTCCTCCCGCGTCTCAACGAGCTGAAGTGGTTCCGCCGCGCCGAACCGCCGCGGAGGTCACGGGGAAGACAAGGGGTGTGAAAGCGTCGGCCCAGGAAGTGTGTGGGAACACATGCCTGGCGGTTAGGGAGCTGAAAAAAATGGAATCAACATGGGCAAATGGGCAATGGTTTTAAAGAGCAGAGCCTCCATATACTACTGAGCGGGGGGCTTGCCACAGTTGCCCCCTTCGCTCCGCTTCCCACTGCGACCCTTTTTTCCCAAGCAAGGCCAAACCGTCAGCCGTGCAAGTCTTTAAGAAGCCGCTTCCCCAGGAGTCATGTAGCAGGAATGTATTGACCACCTGGAGGGGTTCTGGGCGGGTGCGCCTGGAAAAATCAACATCAAGTCCGAATTGGAGACATAAACTAGAAGTTTCCACAATATTTGACGAAACTCCTTTTCGACTTTTGGAAACAACTGTTTTTGTCACAGCATTTAATCGTGCCCAATCTGGCCTCTGGTGCCTTTTGGCAAAACATTTCTTCCATTCGCACAATGTCGGGCAATTCCTCCATAGTCATTTCTCTTGGTGCCGATGGGATCATAGCCTCAGACCTGCCATAGTTCACCTTCAGATTTCCTGAAGGACAAGGTGTGGAACCAAAAACACAGCCCGTCCCTGGGTCCTGCCACCACTCACCACTTGCCAGTCTATGTCGTGAAGTTTAGATTTTGGCCCTACAAAATCGGAACACCAGGTGGTGTTCCCAACAGTGCGCCGCCCGGAACCGAATACCTGAAACTACAGTTGTGTTTTTTCGTTGTTGTTGTTTTTGATTAAGTTCTTGTTTGAGTGCAAGAAACATCAGAAAAGTAAAAATGCACGACCTCCCCCGGCCGTTGAGTGGGGGAATACCCAACAACAACAACAACAACAACAACAACAACAACAACAACAACAACAACAACAACAACAACAACAACAACA